>JANHGN010002013.1:0-38212 GCA_024605025.1 Megaceryle maxima
TCTGTCACTCTCATAGTGAAGTTTTTCCTCATGTTGAGGTGGAACTTCCTGTGTTTCACCTTCCTACCATTGCCTCTCGTCCTACCACAGGACACCACTGAAAAGAGACTGGCCCCTTCTCCTTGACAGCCACCCTGCAGATATTTGTAAACATTAATAAGATCCCCTCTCAGTCTTCTCTTTTCCAGGGCTAAACAGCCCCAGGGTGCTCAGCCTTTCCTCACAAGAGAGATGTTCCAGTCCCTTCATCGTTTCAATAGCTCTCTCTGGTATTTCCCTGTCCCTCTTGAACTGGGGGGTCCAGAACTGAGCACAATACTCCAGATATTGTGTGTCTTGCACTATGAGACATAAACATTTTGAAGTACTATTTGAATATACGAAAGTAAAGAGTAAACACTGGTTTTTAGAATTTTTCAGGGGACATGGGAGGCAGTAAGCATACCATGCACATTTTTTGCTTTTTTTTTTAAACAATTATTTGGTACAAGAAGTAGTCTGAGTCTTATCTAAACAACAGTCAAAAGGAAACAGTAACATAAGGTATTTTAGGTGTTTTTTTTGTTATGGGTATGGTTGAACTTGGTGATCTAGGAGGTCCTTTCCAACCATGAATGTTCTGTGATAATGAAAAGCAAATAATACAATAATTTTTTCTAAAAGTTATTCAAGACATTACAAAGAGTTCAAACCTGGCCCTCAGAACATTTAGCTAACACTGCTAATGTAATAATAGCACATCCTAACCTTGAGTACCCTATGTTTCATTTGTCATTTTTTTGTGCTAAAGTGATATACTGGTAACCATGAAAATACTGACGCAGATATCTAACAATTCAACCATTTTAGCATTTTGCATTCACAGAAGATGACAATCTGATAGTAAAAATGGCAAGCTGGTAAGACAATTTTTTATTATTTTGTTTAGTAAAATTCAAAGGTACACTTCAAAAATATTAATTGCTACCCTACAGATTGATGCAACCAATATTTCCTTTCTTTGTGCTGTCACTTCCATTATGTGGCCAAATTTGTCATCTTTTGCTGGATGCTTTTTTAATAAGACACAAAATGCACTTGGAATAGCCACGAATGATTTTATCTAGAAAATTTTGTCTTAGTCTTCAATTCTAGGACTAAGAATATGTTTCTTTCCCTCTTTGTCACACTCTGTATAATCCTAGCAATACTGTGCACTAATTACATGAAAGTCACTGAATTTGGCCAATTAAACTGCAGCCATTTCCCATTCATATTAAAAATTGCAAGTCTATAGTGATTTACAACTACCAAGGTATGACTGAAAATTATTTAATCTATATGATACTGTATTGTAATCAGGTCCTAGTAAATGGTAATACAATGAGGGTGAATATCTAATCAGAGCCCACAGTCATAAAGTACAGCTGTACTAATCCAGCTGGTGTTGGATGTGATAAATTCTGCAGCATTGCTTCTGGATATGTACAATAACGTACCTTGGATATCTGTCTAAGTAAATACATCTGCTCAGCAAGTATAAGCCAGTGTCCTCAGTATATATGTTGGCTGCTCTAGTAAAACTTGGCTGCAAGCTTGGGTTTTATGCCTTATATAGCAGTATCCCTCAGCCCTGTAATTATCTCTCTATGAAAATGTGTATTGCTTATTGACAAAGGAAAAAGGAAATGCAAATAGAAGACACAAAAGAGAAGGATTCTGTATTTCACTGCAGTAGCATCTATTACTTAGAAAAACTCTGAAGCCATTATTTTTAATGAAATCATTAGCTGTAGTAATTGATTAAAGATTCAATAAAAATTACAAAGTTCTTGCATTGTTATCTCTTTTCAGATCTATAGGGGCTCTGCATCCTGAAAGCTTTCTGGTAGCTCAAAGCATCTCATTAATCTGTTCCCTAAGCCAATCAGAAAGGCAATAATGCTGCCACGTCTGTCATCATTTTGTGGCACCATGCATGCACTGTGAAAATCCTACCAATGCCAATCAGAGTCCGACATAAAATAATTGTAATGAAGTCTTGTCCCAGGATCAACACCTAGGCTTCACTTCAACATTTATGTTATCTTCCTATTTATCTAGCAGCAGGATACCATATGCTGTGACAGTGAAAGTGCTTTCATTGATGTCATGTCTGATGATGATGCATTGTTTCCAGAGTTTCACACCCACATGTATTCATCTCACTGAAGATAACATACGAGGAGAAAATACATTCCCCGAAGAGACCAGCTCCAGTAAAGGTAAGTCCTCAATGGGGAAGGCATTCGTGGTAAAAAGGGTTGGCAAGGATATCTCTTGAGGGCTTTTTGATGCTTTTTCAAAGGAGGGAAAGCGACTTGGCTGTGTCAGGGGCCAGCAGCTGTGTCAGGGGTGGGCTGCTGGCATGGCATGCGTGGAGCAGCAGCACCAGCGCCTGATTCAAACAAGGTGTTAACAGTGACCTGTTAACAGTTACAGTTAACACTGTAAACAGCCTCTCCGGGAGGGCAGCAATGCACAGAGCCCAGGGTGGGAAGCAGCACGTGCGCATCCCCCGGCAGGTTTTCCTGGCCACTGAAAAAAATTTACCTGCTTGGTCAAAGAAAAATGGTCTTCACCCAACAGAATAAGGCCGTGCTTCTTTCACCAAACAATATGGATGTGGGAATCCAGCCAGACCTCCCACAGAAGGAGATGAGTGTGTAGGTGGTGGGCTGCAGGGAATGCCCCAGCCTGGCACTGGTAATGGGGCAGCCATGGGCATGGCTGTGTGTGGTGTGAGCAGGGAAATGATCGTTCTCAGCTGAGTGGCATAGCTGCGAGATGGGGTTGAAAGCCTGCAAGATGAAGTCAAAAAGCTTAGGAGCATTAGGGGGGCTGAAATAGACTGGTGGAGCCAGACTCTGTCCTCCTGGTGATGGAAAGGGGAGCACCCATCAGACAGCACCAGGACCAAGGGGCCCTTGTATCCTCCCCTTCTCAGGTGGAAGACAGAAGCCTAAAGGAGAGGGGCAAGTGGAGGCAAGTCCAAGACCGTGGCAGAGGGCGAGTGCCCTCCTTACCTCCCTCCCCTCCCCAGGTGCCTCTGGGAAATGGATACGAGGCTCTGCTGGAAGATGGCCAGTCCAATGTGGATGGGGATGGTGGCCAACCTATACCAGAGGCCTTACCACAGTCAGATAAGCCTTCCAACCGTATAATAGCCTCTTACACAAGAAAGAAGGGTTCTAGTTGTTGGAGTCTCACTCCTGAAGGGAACAGAGGGCTCAATATGCAGAGTTAACCCCCATTATAGGGAAGTCTATAGTCCACCTGGAGCCTGCATCAGGGATGTTGCTGGGAAACTCCCCAACCTGGTGTGGTTGTTGGACTATTACCTGCTACTGATCTTCCAGACAGGTGGGGAAGAAGTTGCATCACATAGTATGAGGGGAACGAAGAGATACTTGGTCTTGGGACAGTTGGTGAAAGAGTCTAGGGTGCAAGTTATTTTCTCTTCCCTCCTTCCATTTGTGTACTGGGACCAGTACTATTCAATATATTCATCAGTGACCTGGATGAGGGAACAGAATGCACTGTCAGCAAGTTTGCTGTTAGCACAAAACTGTGAGGAGTGGCTGACACACCAGAAGGTTGTGCTGCCATCCGGAGAGATGTCAAATATACATGATTCAAGGGCAGATCTCTGCTCCTATATTTAAAAATGCTCCAAAATCTTTTGTTGATTTGCTTTTGGAAATAGATACTGCCAGATTGCTATAGATGCTTTCATGCAGAACTAGATAGATGAAACTCTTCTGGCCTTTAAATTCTATGCTCCAGGGAAAGGCTCCGAGTCAAAAGCACTGCAAAGCTTTTGCAACACAAGTAGATTTTGAAAAATTAAAAAAGAATAAAACACCAAATAAATTGAATGGAAGGATTGTTATGGGCTTTGGTTTATTTGTGCAGCACATGAACTTCCATTTCATTTAGTCCTTTGAGGGTTTTTCTTTTATTTTCCACACCACCATGAATATAATAGATAATAGTTTTCTTTTACTGATTGTCTAATCAGTTCTACTCATCTTTCTATTGCCCTTTATACTCTTTCTAATAAGTGTTCACTTGAAGAAATTGCCATGAATGAATCATTGTTTTTATTAACATTCTTAATGTAACAATAGAAAATTTTGGTTGCAGTCTAATTCCATTTCTATCATGTAATAAATCTATTGAAAGAAAGTAGTTAGTTAAACATTAGCAAATTGTTCTGCATCTATGGGAATAAACCAGAAAGTTTACCTCATGTATGTTTTATCTTGTCAGTGATGGAAAGGTACCTTAATATATCACTTCTGGATATATTAGATTATAGTTTATTAATCCATTGCTCCCAGGAAGCTACTCTGCTCAATGTTGGAGTACTGGATATCTTTTGTCATGTTTTTCTGCCTTTCTCTGAAGCTCGTGGAATGAAAAAAATCTTCTATCAATTGCTTAGATCCAAGAGATCCAGGCACAGATTTTTTCATATTTGCTTTTATTTAGAAAAGGGATTCAAGTCTACACAAGCGTACTTAATTTAAAAACACAACATTGATTTTCAGGCACTACCACCATATCATTATTCATCAGTGTAAGTTAGGATCAGCAAACTAGGCCATTCAGAAAGGGAATAGTATTTCCAACTCAAGAAAAACCTTCCTGTTTTGTTCTCATCTCCCAAAGAAACTGTTTCCCTGGAGCATGTAAACAGTTATTTCTTATAGGTATATATTTCTGTATATATATATATGTATATAAAACTATGTGTGTATATGTATGTGAATGTTATGTGCACATATTATATAATATACATATATGGTTAGATGTATATAGTATATTTATAAGGCTTTTTGATTTCTTATTATCATAAAACCCTCATTTGCTAAGAATCTCCTTTGCTTCCTTTCTGGTTTTGAAGCTGAAAATTTTATTTCCAGGATCAGGACTTTGCATTACTAATTGTTTTTGGGAAGAGTTAGCCAGTGATCTCAGAACAGGGGAGAGACAAGAAGGAAAGGAGGTAGGGAGTGTGGGAAGGAGTTTGTCTTTATTTAAATCAGAAATCAAAAGCTGGTAGCCATGTTTCCTTGTTTCTGCATACCAAAAAGTAATAATCAGAAGTAATCCTTGCTGTTTCAGACTGAGTTCTCAAGGTGGACATGTATTACAGAGATTGGAGGACTTCATAGGTGAAGCTGTCCTAAGAACGTATTCTCCTGGAGTGCCTCTGTTGATCTCAGTTGTGATCTGTCTGGCTTAGGAAATGAAAAAATCAGATGGATGAAAACCCTAAACAGTGTCGAGTTTTAAAAGCAACGCCAATATTTTCAGCTTCACCTCAATATCTTTTTACTACTCCAGATCTTGAAGCTCAGATATGAATATGTTGCCACTTATTTTGTCGAGGAAGTCTTCCCTTCTATACTGCGTTTACATTGTAAACTGCTCAAAGTTGTGCATGAAACACTCTGAGAGGTAGCCCTGACTGCACTGCAAATCCCTCTAATTTTATCTATTCTGGAGAAGAAAACAAGTTTTTTAGGGACAGGCTGTTCAACCCTGGAGCTTCACTTCACTGAAAGAAAATTTTCATTTTAGTAAAAACATATTTAAATGAAATTATAAATGCTACTTGACTATGAAAAGTATTTTGAAGCCTCAGACACTGAATTTTAAATAGAACAATGATCTATTTATAAATAAGGCTGTGCTGTTTTTACATTCTCCTCATGTGGAATAAGATTTGAGTAATATAATTCATATTTGGACACATGACAAAAGAAACTTTCCAAGCTGGTTTAGAGTTTGCTGCATTAGAATAATGATATTTTTTCAATCATATTAAAAATGTTAACAACTTCAAAACAATGCATCCAGCTTTCTACCAATTTTCTGTTTATACCCAATTAGCCACAAGCAGTGCATTTCACTTCAATAATTATTTAAGCAGCTCATGAAAATACATTTGTTTTACTGGATAAGTTAGATTTTTATTATGTTTTCAGTGGGGCAGCCTTTATTCTGACATTTTAAACTCCTGTTAATACTCATTAAGTATATTCATACTAGTGAAAAAAAAAAAAAAAGTTTTTTTTTTTTTTTTCCAGTGCATTTCCCTTTCAAAAAGTGATTTCTCTAAGATGATGTTTGCACTATGTCCTAAAGAAATTATCAGTCTTGAAGGAAAGATGGAATATACAAAATAAGGCAGGATTTTTGGCTTTGCTTTTAAAACATTGAAGTCATGCATAACAGCTAGGAACAAGGAAGAAATCTGTTGTTCATTCTATATTGTACAGTCAGTGTAGTGTTATTCAATCTTTTGTTTTCAGGACATGACAAACTTTCCCACAGATTTCTTTATGATTACAGTTCCTTAATTCACCAATGTCCCTCTGAGAGTTTTTAGTAATAACTGAACTGTTAATATTTGGACTGGTATGAAAAAGGCATCTCATTTAGAGACAAATTAATCTCGAGAGGCAGATCAGTAGCACATCCCAAGAGACTTCTGTATAACTGAAACACAAATACATGCATCACACTGTTCTTTAATTCAGTCACGTATTGCTGTGTGCACAGCCCATATTCACAGTAAATACCATTTTTAATATTAAATGAAAATGCTGCATATTTGCACTGCAATTCTGATATCATGTTTGTAAATCAATTATGGTACAGTGATAAGAAAGGCAGTTTTCTGGAGAGATTTTACAGAAAATGCCACTGAAAGCACAATATTTTAAGAGAGTTAGAGATATTCTTAGTAGTATATTCATTTTGATTCAGTGTTTGCCTTCTAAACTTGTATTGCACTAAAAATAATGTATTATTGTGACCTTTCAGTACATAAAGGGAGCTTATAAGAAAGATGGAGAAAGACTTTTTACCAAGGCCTAAAGTGACAGGATAAGGAGCAATGGTTTTAAACTGAAAGAGGGTAGATTTAAGCTGGACATAGGAAGAAGTTCTTTACTGTGAGGGTGGTGAGGCACTGAAATGGGTTGCCCAAAGAGATTGTGGATGCCTCCTCCCTGAAAGGGGCTTTGAGCAACCTGATCTAGGGGAAGGTGTCTCTGGCCATGGCAGGCAAGTTGGAACTTGATCGCTTCCAACCTAAATCATTCTAGGATTCTAGAACTCAAAGTAAAAAGATAAATAAGCCTGTTTACACTGAATAACAATTTTAAAAACCCCAGACGTGTGCAGAGAAAACAACACAACTAATTTCTCTTTCAGTAGGAACTTTTCTCATTGCCAATATCCAGAAAGGCACAACAATCCCACCTTCCTGTAATACTAATTGCTATGTCATACTGTCTTCTTTGTACCATTTCTAATTCCATATCCTTGCAGAATGCTGCAGAATTGCAAGATTTTTTTTTTTTCCCTTGAGTTTTGAGAATGGGCTGCATTTGTTACTATTTTTTCAAAACCTGCAGGTAGTTGGTCAGTTGTTTCATCCTGGCTGTGCTGCAGACCAGCCGTGTTCTGCCCATTACGTTCTATGGCAGTCGTGTCTAATATCCTCTTTATCCAGGTTTGTCTATAGTCACAGAGCTGACAGTTAAATTTAAAACCCAGAAAATTTTAATACTAAAGAGCTGTTTTGTTTTTAAACATCCAATAGTTGTTGCTTTGGGTTGAGCTTTTTTTATTCATATATCTCAAAAAGGAAGTGTCAATTCTGTTGAGAAATAATGACCTTTAAATAATCTACCAGGCCACAGTTGATCTCCTCTGTTGACAAGGCCTCGAGGGCTTTTCTTGATAGGATTTCACTTCAAAGCAGGCAGTCTGAGTTGCACACAAAGAGAGCTTACACTCTTTTAGCTTACAGTGCAATCTGGCTTTAAATTGCTCAACTCTGTATTGAACTTCTACTAAATTTCTGCTCTAGTTACTTCAAGCATACCAGTCATCACATCAGAGTTCTGAAGAGCACTAAGCAACGTGCTGTATAAAAACCATTGTAGGCAGTTATTGCAGAACAGCAGTTAATTAGATACTCTGCCGATCAAACTGGTGTCAATATTCATCAAATGGTGATATAAATTAGCCAAGACAAGTAGCCTAAAAATTTGTTCTCTTATGAAAATGACATCTAATAAGACATCAACGTCTGTCAGTAACTGAGTAGATTTACTGTTTACAATATCTCACCATAATGTTTTTTATTCAGGACAGATGTTAAAATTGAAAAAGAAGATATATATTAATTAAGAGGAACTTTATTCAAGATAGGATAAATTCAGAGAATCACAAGATAGTCTCATGTTGGTTGATTAAGTTTACCCAAATCGTGGTGCATTTCTAGTTATGTTGAAATGAGTAAGAGGTCCTAATTTGCCATACCTCAAATCAACCCCCAAAAAACCATATACTGGGAAGTGGACTTTCATGGCTCCTAATTATTATAATTTTGCTTGTGTTCACCATACAACTGCAGTCTGAAACAACATCATCTTAACAATCAACAAATGTCTCTAACAGTTGGCGGCAGGGGGGCAGAATTAAAACCAGATCAAGATGGACATCCAAAGGAGAGATGAAATGAACACAGAACTGTCACGCACATAGTATTTGAAAGTCATCATTTTGGCCAATCTCAGGCTTTAAAAAATAAAAAAAAAACCATAAAAATCAAAATAGTATTTTCAGCATTAAACCATCTAATGATAAACAAAATTTTTGTCATGTAAACATTTGCTAGGATTACACTGCACATTTGTGGTATCACATTGCAGAAGATAAAATGGTAGTATGTTAATACAAGAGTTAAAAATGAATTTAAACAATTTTAAAAGACAGAAAAAAAAATCACTATTTATAAAAATGGACAATGGATAAATAGCATTTGTTTCTACCTGATTTATTTCCTTTTTAAATATAGAAAACTTGAGTGTGTTATTGCAAATGTTGCTGCTTAAAGCTCTGTAAATATTTTGGAAATTTACTGTATTATTCCTGGAGGTTAAACTATTTTATATCACAAAGGCTAGTAAACTTTTTGGCTCTAGTAAATATCTTTCTTGAATGAGCTTCATTTGCTTTCAGTAAATACTTGTTCGTGTATGGCACTGTAAGGGAGACCAAGGATTTTTCTAGACATTCTGTTTTAAATTCGGTCTTCATGTCAACGCATGAATGAAGCAACATATTAAAAATGAAGCACTGGTTTCTATTTAAATTCTCCAACTAGCTGAGTCTATCTATAAAAGTCTCATGAAATTGATTTCCTAAAGCTGGCCAGCATACCACTGAATGTGAAGATGAAGCTTAGTTATCAGACTGTGCTGATTTTCTAAGGTTTACAAACCTTTAATCTGAAACTCTTCCAATTTAAATAATTTTGTGAATTCATTGACAAAGATTGATGTTATACATAGGTTATTTCACCGTGTTTTATTCTTACACATTTGTTTGTTAGCATTGCATTCTCTTTTAGAAGAGAAGATTTGTTCCTCTGAGTCTCTGCTGGTCAACTCAGAACAGAATATCCTGCATAACAATATATGGTTTTCAAAAATGTCATTATTTTTTCATTTTTATATTATTTCAGTGGCTGTTTTAACCATTGTATCTCTATGTGTCCATCAGGGGTTGCCAATCTCTATTTTAATAATCTACCTGCTTGTTACAAGATTGAAGTACAGATTTTAGACATTCGTTTTGAATTTAGAAAGCCTTTTTCTTTCCTGAGAAGCTTTAATTTGTTGGATAAATGTAAGCAAGTTAACTCTGAATATTTGTGTAAACCTGAACTCTTTCCTTCAGTTATTATAAAATCCATCTACTTCAAATACACCAGCCTAAATCTGCTGAATGCCCATGGGCAGCACTGCCTTCTGCTCCACCAGTTTTCCTTTCCTCTCACTTTTCCTCACACAACTATAAATGTTTACAATTAATTAGAAAGGTTAAAACATCAGAAACAAGCACTGCACAGCACATATTTCTTTCCATGGAAGACCCACAACACTTACAGTGATTACTGCACTCTCCCTAGCTGTCTCACACGCTTCCACAAGAGTGCAGGGCAAGCAATATACTGTAAAATGCAAACTGGGGGTCTTTCTTCATCAGGTGAGCATCTGTGACTATTCTATTCCCCACTGGCTTTAAATCCACAAGCCATTTTGAGATGTGAGTCTGCACACAATCCAGTCTGATATAGCAGCCTTTAGTAATAGGAGCTATAAAAAGTTAATTTCTCATTACTAGACAACTAAATCAAACACAGCAATTCAGAAGTAATACCAAAGTATATGTTTGTTTCTATCAGACTTGCCAAGTCAGATTTTGTATTCTTGCTCAAATATTAAAAAACAGTGAAGTGGATGCTCCAGTATCACCCTAAATAACTATTTTGGATATTCACTGGGTTGTTTTGTTTGTTTGGATATTTTGTTGTGGTTTTTGTTGTGTTTTGTTTTGTTTTGGTTTTTTTTAATGACTCTCCACAGCCCTCTGTTTAAGAACTTGACAATGTAATCGAAAGTCAGTAACCCTGAGCAGACTGGGTCATGATGAGAAAGAGAAGATATGGATATTTTAGTCACAGCTGAGACTATTTGAAGAAAAATATCTTTTGATATTATGAGACAAAAGAAGACAGCAACAATGAAATAGAGATAATTTGAGTGGAAAAAAGAGTTGTTGCATAAGAAAAAAAACCCAAAAAGGGAGGAAAGATAGATTCTTTGCAGGAAATTTTAGAGAAATCTCCTTTATTTTTTTTTAAATAAAACTTTTTTTTCTTTTTTCCTAATGTTCTCAGCCATTTACTGTACTATTTAAATGTTGCTCATTGTTTGCGTTAACAAATTCTAAACCAGTTTTGTTTTCTGGAGATAAACTCACAAAACTTTTTCAAAATAAGTAATTACACTTTAATTTGAAAGTCACCTTTAACATAGTCATCATCCTTCCAAGTTTTCATCACATATATCAGTCTACTTATATAAGGAAAATATTATTGCCACCTTTGCATTTATGGTGTATATAGACATAATAAATCTCACATATTTTAAGAAATTGAAAAAGTCCCCATTTGAAGGCAGAATGGTAGACCATTTCCTAATATAAAACTTCTGGAGCATGCATACTGACTCTATTGAAACTCTCAATATCTAATATTCTTCATAAACCAATCTACGTTAATCTTTTCATTGCATTTCAGTCTTTCAGTATTCAACACTTTGACAACAGTTTCCAAATGATTTCTCAAAAACTCAATATATTTTATAAAAGGAGCTCTTCTATTGAATTAAGAGAAATTTATTCACTGAAATAAATACATTAAGAAAAGTACATGTGATAATAACATATTGATAAATATTGATAACCTATAATATTTACTGGCCACTTTCCTGTTTTGTCATGATGTCTTTTTAGCTATGTTACGTTACACACACACAGGCATTATCAACAAGCAAGACTTATGCATTAAAGGGTTTTCTAGCAGATTCTGAAATAAATATTTCTTCTTCTATATTATCTCAAAGTGTACATGCCTTCATCTTTCCTGCCTTTATAACTTAAAAATTTCTTTTAAAATGTGACTGTGGAATGATGACCTAAACTATGAAATAAAACTGGTGTTTACAATGGAAGGGATTATTAAAACTTTTCCATTGTAAATCCCAGCAATATGGGGAGATGTACCTTCTTATTTCCATGAGTCATATAATTTTAACATTATTTAGGCAAACAAAGAATCTCAGTTAACAGCTTCTGTTGCATAACCTTCATGAACAAACGGCAATTTGCTGTCTTGTAACCTTATTGTAATATGCACTGTACAAATGGCAAAGTAGCAATAAGCATATATTTTTCTCTGTTAGGATGAAAAAGGACAGAGAATGTTGCCTTCCACTGTTAATATGCGAATTATCTACTTACTGTATACAGCAACCTGAATGAAGGTACAATAGATGTAGCCAGTTGGGGGATTGACTTCAAAAGTGCAGCTCTAAAAGGTTAACATGGAGATATCTTAGAGATAGTCACATTTTATCTTGTCATGGCCACATTCTTCACTTTTTCATGTGATACTTTTGATTCAGGATGTCAGAGAGCTTGCTTCACTGTTTTCTCTTCCACAGCATTTCTTTTCTGGAAAAGAAATACTCCATGGGTTCCCATTTGTCATTCCAATATCATCATACAGCTTTGAAGCCTTTCTTCTGACATCTTCCCTGCAGTTCAGAGTTTGCCAGCAGCACTGTACCACACACTAATTCCCTTTGCCATGTAACAAATGAATGTGACAAATAAACAAATTTCTGAAGGGATGGTCTCTTCTCCCAAGCTGCGTGTCTGCGGTAGTTTGTGCTGGGACCATGCCAGGTTAGCTTGTTTCTGGCTTAAATGTCCTCCAAATGATACAATTCAGCTGTTTTTCTTTTTTTTTTTTTTTTTTCTGCAATAGAAAAACTTTGTAAATTACTGTTCAGCCAACCTTAAGTTGGCTGTAGACAAAACTTGTCACTTGCCTTTCTGGCAAAAATTCAATTACCATTATAAAGGTCAAATCTAATCTGTTGCTCAGTCAGTCACTGTGGACTTGTCTTCAATCAAAGCATTTGCAAACAACACATTAAAACTGAGAGTGCATCCTAGATATGCCTACTGCTGCTCTTTTCTTCTCAGGAGTTTCTTATGTATCTCCAACTTGACTTTTTAAAATCTGGCCATTTTCTTATTTCTTTCACTGTTCTTTCACATTTTACTGTTCATTTCAGCCCCTTCTTCCTTCTTTGTGACTGGGAGCAGATCATTGTCCTAGCTGTGCATCTCAAGTCAGCCCAGGTCCCTAATGTTACACCTGACTTCCAAAAACTGGTAACCTGATTCCTGAAATTCTTAAGGTCTGAAGCCCTGGGTAATATGATGACACAATATGATACCTATTTGATGATAAAACACCAAAACCTGCATTAATCTTAAAGTATGAAGCTGTTGAAAAGCTTTTTTAAGCTCCTATTTGAGTCAGGGATATCTGAAAGCTGCAATAGATTTGGGGGTTTTGTTTTGGATTGGTTTGCTTTTTGTGGTTTGTTTGGTTTGTTTGTTTGTTTTCCCTCCCTCATTCCAGTTAAATACACTGGAACTTCTCCTATTCAGTAAGGCTTTATTTTCAAAAATTAAAATTATGTATAGATAATATCGAACAAAAATAATTTATTGCTCTGTACGACACCAAAATGAGTAGATGGCATTTCTCCTTTCACAATATGAAGCACTGTGGAAGAAAAAGGAAAAAAGTGAAGTTAAGGCAGTGGTTGAAAATGAGGCAAGTCCATCTATGTGACAGAATTTCAAGAATTTCAATAAAATAATTTTTTAAGTGGCTGGTTATTTACCTAAGTCATTTATTCATTAGTGTCTCCATTCCCTCTATTTCCTTGTTTTCTTGGGGAAAAGAAACGACAACCATCTCAGCTTTCTTATAGTCTCTGATGCTTTGTTTCCTTGGAAACAATATCCATTAACGTTCTCCATTTCCTCTTTTGTTGCCATTTTCTGGATACAGTGAGTATCCCAAACATTTCTACAGTTGAATGTACTAGAGGACTAAGAAAAGGTTGCAGAACAGAAAATCAGAACATTTGTTAATGATAGAAGGCATAGTTAAAAATGAAACACAACAGAAAACACTGCTGTACTTAATGTCTTCACATAAGCTACACAGTCAAGAAAATGTTCAGGGGAGAAATAGTGTGTATGAGGGGAGGGGGGCAGCCAACCTCTGTGCAAATACCTGTATTTAATAGGTCACTAGATTTCAGATGACATTGCTATTCCACACTGACACACCTGAAATAGCTTTTCTGTTGCTGTTGGCAGTAAAACAAAATTGCATCTCACAAAGAACAATATGCATGTAATTGAAACTACAGATGTGTGAACTATTTGAAACTAAATTTTGCTGGCTAAGATTAAGTTTTTTTCTGACCTGTTTTGAGGTAATTTTGAAGATTATTTTTTTTTAGTGAATGTCTTTTGGGGAGCATTTTGCTCCTTTTCTTTCCTCAAGTTGACATATAGAGTTGGATTATTCAGCCCAAGTTGAGATGTTTAACTTTGAATTACTTAAGTCTGAACAAGTAACACACTTAAAATCACAGGCAAGAGAAAAGAAAAAAACCAAACAAACAGTTGCAGAGGGTGGTTCATTTTATACTAAAATACACATCTAACATGAGTCAAGATGGGCCTTCTGGTTGCCTCCATTGCTCTCCATTGACTACAAGGGAAACCAGTTTGAATTCAAGTTTAGTTATAAAAGTTCATATATATAAAGGTGACATGGAACATATTTGTGCCCTTTAGAGTATACGTGTACCTTATTTTACTGGATTTATACCTTTTACTTATGTCTTATAAACCTTTTCCCATGTTTTTTCAATAAATGTAATGTATTGAAAAATGCCACATCATGTCTCAGTCTAGCACATGGCACTTCAAGACATACAGTGCTGCTTTTCCCATGGTATTCCAGAAAAAGTGCCTACTGAAAGGCTACACTTAGGGCTGAGACCAATAAAAAAATCACAGGCAGTACTGAAAGGCCTAAAATAACAATTACAATGATTAAATTCTCTGCTCAGCTGCTGTCAGAACCAGAGGGGTCTACTTTTAGTTATGATAATTAAAAATTTTCTATGTGTCTAGTTTTTTTTTTGCTTTTGTCCATGTGTACGCTCACTGCTTGTGTCCCATCAGAATCTAATTTGAATTTCATAATTAGGTGGAGACTGCAGGCATTCAGTGTAATAGATACTCTCTGAACACAAACACTTAGAAGCTATGGGTGCTATATATTTTGTGTTTGCATTGTTGTTTAAGATCACGGAAGAAAACTGGGGTATCAGTGGTACTTTTTGTATAAAAGCACACACAAGGTGAGAAACCCAACTTCAATATTTTCTGAGTCTGAAAGGGTTCCAGTTAGTATCTGTTTACCTCTCAGCTTATCAGTTCAGCAGAGATATTTATTCTTTTTCTTCTGACTGCAGCTACATCACTGAACAGACAATGCAAGACTCAAGGGTACAAAAAAAGGGAAAGTTATTCAAAGGCTTTTGCCATGGCATCATTCTATATTTTGTTTACTGATTAATGTAGAATGAATAAATATTCTTTCTTTTCTCTTACTCAGTATTCCTTCTTTTCTCTTACTCAGGGTGCCACATGGTGGGAAATGCACTTAATCTGTCCATTTGGATAGTGAGGCTGATCACTCACCATCAATCTTTACGAAAGACCCTGCAGCGCATCTTTCAGCATCACTCATGTTCTTGAGATATCCACTCTTACCTGTGCATTTATGTGCATCACTGACTCAGATGGCAAGTAAGTCTTACCATTTTTTTTCCACTCTGCACACGGCTCACACCAATTTTCTTTTCCTAGAAAGCCTTTCCATAGTTTTTTTAAAAGTTTTAGTTCAATTCTTTAGGTATGTCTAACCCTCAAGAAGATTTGATAGGAAAAACATAGAATGAGGCAGCACTTGTTCTCCTAGTCCTTTGTAGAATAAGCACAGAGAAACTGAATGGAAACACTAAGTGTTCAGAGCATCAATAGCACTGTGAAACATGTTTGAGAAGGAAGGTTTAATGCAAAAGGATAGAGACCATTTATTTGTGAGGCAAATACAAGAAAAATCCAGATATATTAAGATAAGCAAGAGAAAATGATAGATGCTAAGAGAAAAATATTATTGAGGGAAAAAATATTCTGTATTTAAGAGTCTAAATTTGTACTGCTAAAGTTTAACGTTATGTTTGGATAAATGTAGAGTGGATGAAGAACAGGAAATTGTATTTCAAAAGAAAAGGTTAGAATAAGAACAAGTGCTTACGTTTTCATGATTTTCTAACTGAATTAGATGTGTATAATTCATATATAGGCTGCATAAAAGCATATAAGTGAAGAATGCCTTGTTTTTTGCAAGACTTGTTATTTTCTACATGTCTAGTTTTTTGCTCCAGAATGACTGTTCTCAGCTGCTGACCTTCACATGTTCCATACGTGCCACAGCTGGGATTTTGGAGTCTCCTTTACATCCATCTTCCCTTTTCCCTATATGCAGACAGAAAAACAGAAGTCACAGTCCTGCCCTAAGCTTACATAACTAGCATACTTCCACCTTGTTCCCAACTACCTTGGTCTTTCAGGCAGTGGTTGTGCCCTGGGCCTGTAAAACAGTAAGCACAGCAGTGCTTACACTACTTTAAAAAACAAAACACTACTTAACTGGTAGAAGGAGAAAAATTGTATTTATTTCTAGTTCTCTTATAATAGATGTGAGAGTTTTACAGAGTTTTTATTCCAACTACTGTACTATAAAGGAAAAAAGAAAGTTTCCAATATCTGGGTGGCACAAAATCACAGGGGTTAGAAATGGAAAATTAAGATGGAAATATGTATTAGATGAACCATTTCTCTATTATATCAGAACAATAATTTTCCTCTGTATATAGTGTCTAGGACTTTGTCCAGTTCCAAATAATTGGATTTTTAACATATCCCTAGGCTGACTATTCTAAAGATAAATTAAGATGAATTACAGTGGTTGTATTTCTGGATTTTTGTTGTTTTTCTGGTTGTTCTTCATATCTCCCCCCCCACACACACACACACTTTCTGGGTTTATACCTGATTATTATAGTAGATATCTTCTGATAGGAACATTGGATTTCTATCTGAAGTTTGCCTGTAATAGAGTTTATCTTTTTATCTTCAGTGTTGGCTCTGGGCATAGTTTGCATAGGTGGCTCCTCTGCTGCCATAATTACAACTTCAATTTACATTTCTGTGACTATATGCACATTATTTGCTTTGCACAGTTTTGCAGCATGCCTGTCTGTTGTGCAGATGTGCAGATGTTGCCATATATAGGACACTTATTTTTGAGATGCCAAGTGCCATAACTCCCAAAATTCTTTGCCTTAGTTTACTGCTTACTGGATCAGGTAGGATTTTTTTTTTGTTTTTGTTTTTAATTTATATCATCTTACTAGGAGGATTATTTTTTTTTTTCTTTTTGTGATAACCACACACTAACACCTTTTCATTTTCTTCCCACTTTCTGCAAAGTTACTGGTATTTTGCTCTGTAGTTTATGTGAAAGCTGATCACGCTGCAATCATTACTTAAGAACAGTTCTTTAATACAACTCATCATATAATTTATCAGAGGGTATTGGTATAGTTCTCAAAATTGAGAAACAGTATATGCAAATTTTGTGACATAAGCTGTTTTTTTTTAATTTATTTTTCCATTCTAATGAGCACCAATCCCATTTGTCCTTGTTCTGCAGTTTAAAGCTTCCCTCTTTCTGTCGTCATTATCCCATACAGATCTCATCACTATATACGTGATATTAGATGTACAAAGACTTCTATCAGTACATAGAAATTCTCTTCTGCTGAAATCACATACAGGTTCTGAACCATTTTTGAAAAGAGTGATTCTCTCTTGACTTCATGGTTCTACATGGATCACATATTATATTCAGGACCATGGGGACAGGGTAGAATGCCTTCTCCACTCTCAATGAAATTTAAAATAATTAATTTGACAGTTTAATGAACAAACAAGAAACCAAGGTGTCATGTGATAAATCCACCTAGAAATGATCATCCACCATAAAAGACTGTGAGCATGTTTACAAGCTGTTACTAAATATGCCTTGAAAAAATAATATAAAACAGGAATGACAGCCATGTAACTAACTAACTGAGAACCATTTCTTTAGATGTCAACATATATACTTTATTTTGCCTATGTAATAATGGAATTGCAGGTGAAACATATGCAAAGTTTTTAAATAGTAATGGCATTGCAACTACAGCAACAAGAAAAAAGGTGAAAACATCTGATGGAAAAAAGGTCAGGAATTAACTAGTTAAGAAAGTTGTGTTTAATCTTAAGAAAAAAAAAGGGTGAGCGAGAAGAGTAATCACGAGTTTTGACTCACCATAAACAAAAGACAGAACACTTTGTTTCTTACAGTAAAGACATTTCATGGCTATATCCACTACTGGAATTTTCCAGTATTGTCAAGTCAAACATCTCCAAACAAGGGCACTGTGAACATTTTCTAGATAGAGTTAGTCGCTGGAAGAAGTTACGCAGGGATAGTGTGTAAGGTGATCTGCTACAGTGACTGGGAACAAACTGCTGAAGAGAAGATTTGAGGTAAATGCTAAAATGTTGTATTGCCTTTGCATAATCTCTTATGCATTTGTGAAGCCAAAATCCTCTTAAGAAGCATTGCCAAGGCTGTCTCACACATGGCCTGCTTTGACAGTTTTCTGTTCTTGAAGGTCTGACCTTCCTTAAGGATTCTATTTCTAAAAACAGCAGGAACAAACGAAGAACAGAAACTTTCTGGCAGTAAAAAGAACAGCTGAAAACCAATGTGCAGTCAGTTGCTGTAGGAGATTGCTAATGTGCAACAACTTTTCTATGAATGTGAATTTCCTGGGTATGGCAGTGTAAATGAATTTTTGTGAAGGATCTATTCTTATTTGGAGCTTCAGTTTACATGTTTCATTCATTTTTCATATCTCAAGCATTCTGCAAACAGAAATACTGCATACAATGGTGAGGACCACTTTCCCCCGTCCTCATGAATTTAGAGTCTGGTTGTTTTGTTGTTTGTGGTTGTTTTGGGGTTTTTTTGTGTGTTTTGATTTGTTGTTGGTTGTTGTTTGGGGTTTTTTTATAATATTCTTTAAAAGAGTCTTCTAATCTAATATGACATGGTACAACCTGCTTGCTGGGTAAATGAGCGATCAACAAATACGAGTCTTTGCTCTTTTGACATGTAAAATATTAATGAGTTTGTTTTTCCCACACCTCTGAAAATTTGTTACTACGTGCCTATTCGACACACAAAAAAAAGTGGGGGATATTGTGAAAAATTCATTTAAACAGTCTTTTGCTACTATGTAAGGTAGAAAGACCAATACTGGGGATACTCAATAGGTCAAAAGTTGTCGAGCACATAGATTTTAAATTTACTAGAATTGAGCATTAATCATATTCATCACAAGTTTTAGTGTACCTTTTGGTCTTCCACATGGCACAAAATGAAGTTCAGAAAATAGTGAAAATTCCCAGGGTAGAATTTTCAGATTATCTTCTTCAGCCATCATATCCTGCTTTAAGGCTGGCAAAGCAATTCTTTGGCTTTTGAGCAATAACTGTTCTTTGTTTATAAGACAAAATTATTAAATTACTTTTAGTAATTGAAAAGGAAGAATACATGAGTTATAGGAAGTCTAAGCAAAAGTAAAATCATATGATCACATGCAGTTAAATAAACTTACTTTATAAATACCATATGTATGAGTTCTGTTGACTCCAGCTTTTGTTGAGTTAGCATGAAAGCTATAGGACTACAGTTCTCTACCTGTTTATAACTAAACAGATTCACAACTGTCTACATTACCTAGGACAAGAAAAAACTACAGTAATGTGCTAATGCTTAGAACACAATATCTTTTGTCCTATTAACCAAGAAGTGGGTTTCTGTAATTTTTTCAAATTGAAGTATTGCTTGCATCTTATGATTGTCAATCAAACTATTTCAGTTTTACTACATTCCAAGTAGTTCTCTTGATTTATGATACGTAGCTGACAGAATATTTCAGAATACTGGCTGAGTAAAAATGTTAATGTATACCTGCTAATGTCCAATGAGAAATTAAATAAAAGCAAAATAAAATACTTTTATTCTTCAAGATGTGGAGAATTTTGGCAAGTGCTTGAGAAATCTGAATTAGTGCAAAGATCTAAATACCCTATACTTTCTAATATCTTTACAGATTAGTTCAGGCATGCTGAAAACAGTAACCCACTCCCAGAACGGTAGGACTGAAAGAGGACTGTATCATTGACTGTACTATCCTCTGTCATTGACAGAGTTGGTTGTTATTACAGAAACCTATTGAATTGTACTTAACCATTTATATCTTAAAAATACTTAGAATTACAAAACATTATTGCTTTGATGGTTACTTATCACTTTCTAATTTCCTTCCTTAATGTATTTATTATCAGTATATATTAATTTCTTTTTGTGCCAATATTTGGCCTTGTTTTAAAGAGCTAACTATCATAACTAAGGTTTATGCCTCTGATGTACATCATAGACAACAATTACTTTCCTTTTCAGCTTCCAGTGTGGAAGACTAAGGAATCCAACTAATTTTACTCACATAAGATGGACTATGAACTCCTCAGACCTTGTTATGCTTTTAAATCACCCTGGTAAGTTATGGTCATTGTGTCATCAGTTAATACAGCATGGTTCATCTCCTCCTACTTGATTCCATTCAAGAAGTTCCCATACACAGCAAAATTAATTTACCTTCTTCCAGTCAATTCTTCATTCTTTTTTCATTTCATGAAAACTTGTGCTCTCAAGATACTTTGCTGTCAATGTGCAATATTCTAGTCATTCACCTATGTGAGGCCTTCAACTTAATGATGATAGCAATTTGCAGCAGTACGTTCTATTCTTTACACCAAGACTATGAATGAAACCCCCACCATATGTACCAGCAGCATCACTGGTTAACCACCCTGCATCTGATACATCCCTTTTCAGTACTTTCCATGACAACTGTCTCTTTAGTTAGCTGTTCACATTTCTCTTTCTCATCTGTCTTCCTTAAGTAACCATCATTCTCTAGAAGCAGTACAATAAATACTTTGCTGATACTATAAAAACCCAACAAACTATAAAAATTGTTTTGTCAAAAAAATCAGTTATGAGAGAAGGTATTAAATTGGTTTGACTTTTGGTAAACTTACATTGGCTTGTATCTCATTTATAATGTTTAATCAACTGTAATGTTTGTAATTATTCTTTCTTTCACTAGTTTATTCTAAAACGTTATAGATTGCTGCAATCACTTTTATTGGCCTGTAGAGGCCTGAATAGGCAGATATACATATACACATTTGGAATTCACTGGTAAAAAGGATCCTCCATACTTGATAAATTTGCTGAAAAAGTTTTGCTACTGGAAAGGGGCTTTATTTTGTATGTCCTTTTAGAGGTCTAGGATGGAGGATTCTTGCTCTGTTCTGCCCACTCCACGTTGTTTCGATTTTTGAGCTACACTGGATAAGATCATTTCCATAGTCTTATTCTCCTGAACTATCTTGTTTTTTTCTCATTGGTCAGCATCTTTGTTTTTATCAGTAAATAAACCAAATATTAATTTAATTTTGTGTCTGTTATCTGGAAAATACTGACTGAGTCTCTTTTAAGTTTCTTTTCTTTCTCTTGATTTCTGTTTTTGTGGTTGCCTCAGCTGAAAAAGTGAAGCACTTTTGTAATTGCCAGTCCAAACCCTTTTTCTCCCAAAGATAACAGGAAGCCTTCAGGTTTCAGTTAGCAATCAGGATGATGAAGGTCTATTAGTTCTCTGGAAAGCAGATAAAAAAAGTTTTTCCTCTTAGCTACTTGCATGTTTACTTTGACTAAATTGCAAAGCCAAAATGACATCACCAAAGTTATTTGGAAACTACACCACAGTTTAAAGATAAAAAAGTAAATAAATCACAAACTTCTTGACTGCTTTCTTGAATTTCCTATGTCTCTTTAGATCTTTCATTAATCCTTATATCACCTCTGTGAAGACTGGGTTTTTTTTTTCAATATGAACTTTGCTTGACTGATGCTTTGCTCATTTAAAAAACATGTTCATTTTATTGCTCATCTTTTAATCTTCCAATGTATGCATACTTGTATTGAGTTTCTGAGGAAGTTGTTACCTTTCTCTTCTCTTTCATTAAGTCTTCATATTGCATCACTTTTCAAATAGCACCAGTGCTACAGTGCCAACATAGAAAATAAATCTCCTGAGTTGGATAAAATATAATTAAGCAAAAGTTTGAACAAAATGTTTTCATGAAACTAAAAGGCAATTAATAAAAAAAGAAGTGTATGTAGCTCCTGCAATTCTGATAAACATGCAATTATAATAAACAGTGTGTTGCTCTGTCATATTACTTTTAATTTAAGAGTTTCTAAATTCAGTATAATCACACCTTAAAGTTCATGTTACTTCTGTGAGGCTTTTTCATCTTAACTGGAAAAAACCTAAGCCTTAATTAAAGTGTCCAGTCAAAGAGCAATGAACATTCTCACTGTCACACCTTTTCACTCTTCAACGTAGCATCATTTGATAGTAGAAGGATATCTGCATCAGCATGTGTAAAATCAAATCTTATCAGATCTGAGTTCTAAGCAATTTGTCTGTACAGAAGCAAGAAATATGGCCAAAGTTTAACCGCAACTTCCTTGCAAGGAGGTTTGCAGTTTTTTGAAACAGAGAGGAAATCCAGCACAGCAGTTATATGGTAGAAGGGAGAACTGGAAAAAAAAAGTATTCTTCAGATATTTTAAATGTAATGAAATGAGGAGATAACTGGGCTTCTCATGAGCTTCCATCTCAAATTTGTGACAGAAAAAGTAGGATCAATTTCTTAAAATAAATGATAGGCTACCATGCTGAGTAGGTGCAGGTGCAAGATGCATGCTGCTCATGCTAAAAGAGTATGGAGTATTGCCCAATGCTAAGGCATATTTGTTCAGCACATATTTTTCTTTTGAGTTTGAGCATTCATGAACTGCTGGGTTGACAACTTTGATAAGAAATTTTTCATGTCATCTACAATTGATGTTCTGGATTTAAATCAATGTGTTTTCATCAGTTCACTGATAACCTTAGGTATAAGTGTGATCGATACAGAAGGACTTGGAGAAATCTATCTGAGGTCATTCAAGTCAATGCATATAGCTTACTAGAGATATAATTTATAGTATGGCTTTAAAGGCTTAAAATGACAGCTTTTAGCAAAGTTTTGTCTTGAGTTGACAAATATGGAAGAAAATAGACCTCTGTTTTGTTGCTTAAAATTGCACTACATGTACTAAGATATTTCCATTCTAAATTGTGAAAGAATTATGCAAATGTTTTGGATTGTTTATAAGCTTATATAGGATATATTGCTTTAATTTTAATTTCTTATAACACAAAAGGTCAGTGGGCAGACATATTCCAAACTGCTTTAATTTTTACAGGGAAAAAAAGTACAAAAATAAGGCTGCATTTAATATAATATGAGGTTGAAGAGCTTGGCTGATCCTACAAACAAGGAAAGCATGCCTCCAGGTACTAGTATTTTCCTTACGCTTGCACTTATCTTTTTTTATGAACAAAGAAATCTAACAAGATTGTGTTTGAAAACAATTAAATTCTGCAGCAGAGGGAGGAAGGAGACGCTAGATTTCCTTCTTTTCATGTGCTAAGAAAAAAGAAAAATGAGGAATATTAAAAAAAAAAAAGAAAAAGAAAAGATAAAGTCCCTACTTAAAAAAAACACCGATAATCCCACATTATACTTATCATCAGCAAAAGTTGATCTGAGGAAGCTAAGATGACTGTCCATTTGCAAATTTGGATTTCAACATCTTGGCTCCCAGTATTTCTGCAGACCTTCCTATAAGCTCAAAATTCCTACCATACTTCTTTCCCCCCACCCTTTAAGTTAATGCCAGTTCAGCATGCTTGCTTTCTTTTTTTTTTTTTTTTTTTTTTTTTTAAATACAAGAACTATAGGTTCTTCTAAATTCCCTAGAACTAAGTACATATGTAAATCAGAAATTCATAGAAGGGACCATTTGGAGCATCTAGTCTAACCAACTGTTTATTAGAAGCAATTGAATGAAGCTCTGAATCTCTTAAGGAGATTTTGTATAGCTTTTAGAAAAACATTCAACCTCATCTTAAAGTTTTTCTATAAAGTGAATCACTATAACAATTATTCTATTGACCATGTTGACATCTTATTTCAAGGTCTCTCTGAGATACCCTTTACCAGATGATAATCATCAGAAATAATAAGTATTGGTGTCATGTATCACAAAGTGATTTAGAAGACTAATTTACACCTTTCAAGTGGTTTTGACCCAATGTGAACTGCAGGGAAAAAAATTACTTCAGCAGAGTGAGAGTTCTTTGCCACCCAGTAATCATCTTTATTGATTTCTCTTCTGTCTTCCACAGGTTTTATAGAAATTGCATTAGAAAAATATGTGTTAACTGTATTATGCCATTTTCCTAGTGTTTAAATCCTTTCTGTACCCCTCAGTCTGTATTGTTTTGGGAGTAAGAGATTTCACCTAACTCTTCATTTCACTAGGTGAGTTTCAAAATTATTACTTTTTTCCAAAGGCTGAAGCTGTATCTGCAATCCATATCTTCAGAAAAAGAACCAGTAAAATTCAAATGGTGCACGTGGTACACTGGGCTTTCACACCAGATGTTCATCTGCCAATCACTTGTGAAGGGAGCACAACATGTCTTCCCTGCACTGGAAGTGTAGACTGTGGTCTTTAAGATACTTTGTTGATTGCTAATTTTCTTTCAGGAAAATTCTGAAAATCTTGCTTTACAGCAATAGCAGACCAATTTAAAATAAACATACAATCATATATATTTATGCATTTCAATTTCATTAACGACATTTAAAAAATCCAATAAAATTTTGTAGTTTTTGATTGGCTTAAAGAAGAAAGCCTTAACCCTTCCCCTGCTAGCTGTGACAAGGAGCTTTAAGTGCTCTTTGAACTGTGGGCACTTTTCTCAGACTTGAGTTACAGATTGCTTTAAGACCACTAGATCTAACACTCATCAAATTCACATTCCTCACTTCTCCTAATTTGTCCTTCAATGTTTTACGACAGAAAAAACCCAACACTATTATTTTAATTATCACACCCCTGTGTGTTATATAATTTATATAATTTTATTATCCAGTTTTGGGCTCCCCAATTCAAGAGAGACAGGGATCTACTGGAGAGAGTCCAGTGGAAGCTACGAGGATGATTAAGGGACTCTGCTCTGAAGAAAGGCTGAAAGAACTGGGGCTGTTTAGTCTTGAGAAGGCTGACAGGGGATCTTATTAATGTCTATAAATATCTGAGGGGTGGGTGTCAAGTGGAAGGGGCCAGTCTCTTTTCTGTGGTCCCCGGTGATAGGACAAGGAATAATGGGTATAAGCTCTAACATGGGAAGTTCCACTTCAACATGAGGAAAAGTTTCTTTCCTGTGAGGGGGACAGAGTCTGGAACAGGCTGCCCTGAGAGGTTGTGGAGTCTCCTTCTCTGGAGTCTTTCAAAACCCACGTGGATGCATTCCTGTGTGACCTGCCCTGGGTGATCCTGCATTGTCAGTGGCAATTGGACTAGACAGTCTCTAAAGGTCCCTTCCAACCTCTACCATTCTATGAATGCTTCTGATGTCTAAATGTTTATTTTAGGGGTATGATTTAATTGTCTTGCATGAATGTAGCCCATGTCCATTTATGGAACTGGACTTCAGTAGCCAAGACCATTCAAGGTAAGTGAGAATGATAACAAGAAGCCATCTATGTCTGCCTGTCCTTACTAGTGTATAGTCACAAGTTCCTATCTGTCTTTTTCAAGCTATCTTAAAGAACCGAGCTGAATATTATATTGCAGAAGATTATTATAGGAAGATTTCTATTTATTTTTAGTAGGATTTATAGTGATTCAATGCATCTTATACAGAGATGCCTCAGGAAAGTAATTGGGAGATGGCTGAAATTTCAGTATATTTGTGAAACAAAAAAAGCCCTCTACATAGGGTATACTTAAACTGTTTTCCCAGGTGATCAAAAACATATAAGAAAACAGGCTGGGTTTATTTCACATGTAAGTGAAACATTCTTATCTTTTAAAACCACTTTGCTCTTCAGCTCATTTCCCCTATTTGCTGCATCACTAAATTTATAAATTCTGTTGTCCTGGTTATTATTTTTTCTTTCTCCTATGTACATTCTTTCTGGCATTCAGAAGTAAGGGAGACAGATATGAGACAAACACAATAAGCTAGTGTATGGCTTGGGGCAATTCATCTACATTTTTCTGATACTATAAATCCCTATTTACATCAACTGAAGGAAGGTCAGCAGAGCTGCAAATGAAGTCTGCCTCTTTGCAGTCAGTATTCAGTCAAGACACAGCTAGAACTGCTATCTGTCTTCTGCATAACTCACTTCATCAACTTGTCTGGCAGCTAATATTTTCAATGATAAAGAGGTTGACAAGAAAACTTTTTCACCAGCCATTTAGCTCTTCTAAATTAATCTTTTAGCTTCCATTTATGCGTTGCCTTTATTTACCTGTTACTTTTCATTTTCCTATCATGCACCTTGTTTTCTGACTTTTCTCTCAGAACAGCTGCATTTCTTACTAATCCTGATACCTAAAGAAGGCAATTCTTTCCACAGTGATCATCTGCCAAAAATGAAGCATATTCTATCAGAATTAGACCAGCAGTATGTCTTCAGAAATGATGTGTATTACGTGTTCAAAATCATGCGACAGTGCAGGTCTTACTCCTGATAGACTTTTCCAGACATTATTTGTACAAAAGATAGAAGACGTTGAATAAGGTATTCTCGGGTAGATTTCTCTTTGAACATCTTTAACTTGCTTTATTTTCTTATAAATGGATGCATCTCAGACATCATAAGGGAAGACACTTCCTAAGGAAAAAGAAGGCAATTGGGACATTGGATTTATGAAAAGCAATAACTTGCAACAATACCTTATTGATATCCTGCTTTGTTCACTGCAGTTGAAGATGACCTGATACTGAGCCCTAGGGGACACCACTCATGACTGGTCACCAACTGGGTTTAACTCCATTTACCACCACTCTTTGGGCCTGGCCATCCAGCCAGTATTTCACCCAGCAATGTGTACATGCATGAGCAGCCAGTTTCTCCAGGACATTGGTGTGGGAAACGTAGTCAAAGGTTTTACTAAAGCCCAGATAGACAACATCCACTGCCTTTTCCTCATCCACTAAGCAGGTGACCATGTTTAGATGCACTCTGCATCAGAACTGTTTCTCAGGACTTCCTACAACAATGCTTGTTAGTGACTTTTTTCAGATTTCTCCTTCTGAATAGATGATTTTTGTCTTGACCAAGGTTACTTAGAGCCAGATGTTTTTCTGTCTTGTGTTTGCTGTGATGAAACTGATTTCATCTTTGTTCTTTTAGTCATCCACATCACAGTAAGCTGATGCTTACTGCAGTTTCCAAGTCAAAAACATCAGCATCATTGTGAAATAACCACTCATCTTGAAATAATGTTATTTGCTTCTGAAATAAATTTTCTCTTTTCCTATTATATATCTCTCTCTTTGATGTTGATGCCCAAAATCTTCCTGTGTCTCTAATTAACCCAACTCATTTAAAATACTCTTCCTCTTCTTGCTTCCTCAGAGGCCTCATTTGGACAGACTTTAAGCATATCTCATTTTCCAAGGACCCCCTTTAGCTTTTATAATTTTCCTTGAAATGCTATTAAAGAGAAGTTTAGTCAAATCACCTGACAGACTGGAACAATATTCAGTAATGACCTGCTTCTATGTATTTTCTTGTAATGAGAATAATTAAACAGATGGGGGGAAGCATTATAGTTGTCACTAATATATTATTTCTCTATGGAAAATCTCATGGAGACCTGTTTCAATCTCCAAAGTTTTATACTTCCATGTACATTACATGAAGCATCTGAACAGGAAAGATCTATTAATTGAAGCTCACATGACTCTCAGTATATGGCAGTCCATGAGCAGCTCAACTTTTCTGCAGTGAGGATTTATTATTCATTATTTACATTTGCTAACAGTAAGCTGATTCAGATCATACAAGGTTCAAGGACACCTTGAAAACTCCTGTAAAAATGCAGTACTGTGAAAAAATTGTGGTGAGCCTTTAGACAGCAAAAATGTATTGTAAGTGAAATGTAAACAGTGATATAATATATGAAACCTGGCAAATCAAAGTGAACAGTTGCACAGAAATGTTTAGTTCATCTGTTTCCCCACAATGAAATTATCTGCAGTGATTTATCTGGAAATGTTTCTGCAAAACTGTGGCTCCAGTTGTAAGTCCTACTTTTGGTTTTAGCTAAAATGTCATATTAGGTGGAGAACAGAAGGAAATACTTTGTTTTGGATCTTGTGTGCAGCTGCCTTGGCAGCAAGGGAACTTATGCCTGCAGAAAGAAACCTCTGTATATGGTTTATAACAACATCTCTTCTTGGATTCAAGTATCAGCCTGACCTTTCAAGGGCCAGGTTCTGGCATGTTTACTTTCCCTAAGTACTCTTTAGCCAGGCTCCAACACTGAGCTCAGTGCAGATGCCAATGGCTAAAGCAGAGATGAAGCCATGTTTTATCAGACCAGGTATACTAAGCTGGCATTACTAAATCTTATAGTCTAGTCAATTTTCTCAAGGGCAATCATCATTTAGAGCTTCCCCCAAATTCAGCAGAGTTTATGAATACTCAACAGCTCCTGGAAATCATCCCATGTAAATTTAATTGCCAAAACAGGCCTCTAGAAACTGAATGTTAGTTACTCAAGAGTTGAAAAATTTGATAGGCAATTTTATTTTGATCCAGGATATTTTCAAAAGTTTCAATTCCAGTAAGTCTGAAAGTTTTCTCACACATAAGTTACGTTTTTTTGTTGTCTAGTGTACACTGAAAAAAAATAGCTGCTCGTATTTCCAGATATTAAATAATGCACTTTCTACTTGGACTCTTAATTAAAAAATATCTTTCTGATAGCTTTGCAGATAAACGCAGTGCACTTTAACTCTAGAAACTGAATAATCAATTGTTTCAATGGGCCTGCTGCTCACATTTGCTTTTTTTCCAGGGGAAAACAGTGAATAGTTTCATTTTTTACTCCCAAGGAACAAAAGGGGTTTCAGTGTATGGAGTTACGCAGCCTCCTTACCTTCCTTTATAGTAAAACCTTTAACACAACACAACATTTAATTTTAATTCTAATTAAAAAAATGAAGTTCAGGCTTCCTACTCAAGTATATATATTTTCTGAAAGGGCCAAAGTCAAGGGTAGTTATTCTAGCACATATTCTAATGTGTTTGTTGGTTTATATATGAGGGGAGAGCAAGGAGGACAGGTTTGATTATCAGAGAGGAAAGGGCATTTTAATGTTGCTTCCAGAACTGTTGAGTCCATAAGTGTTCCTTGCAAAGAGGTTGTATTATCAGCTTCCAGATGGCTCACCAATCCTGTGACAAAATTCAAGCTGCACAAATTGTCCTGCCTTTCCTGTGGCATGTTACTGTCAATAGAGGTCATGTAAAGTTCTCTCCAAAATTAGTGTTGCTGATGGCAGTGCCTGCTCTAACCGTTGCTCTGTCTGCATCTGTCCTGCCCAAGCCTTGCAGAGCTGGTGAGCTTAAGCTGTGTAGAAACCAAACCTAAATGCACCACTAACAGACCTTCTCTACGAGTGCATCTCCTGCTACAATCAGCTTGAGATGGACTTCGTAGTAAAAGAGATAAAAATCTGGTTTGTCATATTCTCCATTGATTTGCTAAATTACCAAAAATTATGAAAACAATTCAGTTACAAATTCTTCTTTACTTGCCTGCATTAGTCAGAAAAGTATTCTGACTAGTGAGCAATAAATTTTTGAGGTCACTGATTTGATTTCTTGCTGTCCTGTAACTTTGTGCTGGGGGTTGGCGTCTGCCTGTTTTACCACACTTGAAGCCAAGATTAAATAAAATTCCAGTCTGATTTCCACAAAGATCTGACTGTTTGTGAAATGCTGAGATGTCAGGGAAACCTGAAATGAGGCTGAAGTGAGGCAGTTCTCTAAAGGGGAGATCAAGTTTGATCATTGCAATTCAGTCTTAACAGGCATAAAGCACAGAAGAAACATGAGCCAGTAACCCAAAAAGTCTATAAAACAACCAGAAAGTTTCAGAAAGAGTTTGTAGAAAGCTCTTGTCTGGCTGACCTCCAATTCCCAACTGAATTGGGAATAGGCTAGATGGGATCTGTAAGAGGAGTAGAAAGAGCCCCTACCTGACTTTAAGATAAGAATACTGAAATGAGGACATAGGGGCACAGTGTCTACCTTATGGGAATGCAGCTTTTGTAAGTACTGTATTTAAGCTTTTTCAGATCCTCCCTCAGAATGTTTAAGTCATCATTCTGAAACAGAATCAACTTTCTAAACTGATTGTCTTCCACTGGAAGTACAAACAAAATTTTTCACTTTTCTACTTTAATTAAATGGAGTTATTTTGGAAATCACCGTACTCCTGAGATCTGAAATGTACCAGTGTCACTTATGTGATAAACTATATAAGTAAAATGGGTTTTTTTAGTGCACACCTCCATATGCTCAAGATTCCCAATTGTAAGGAGGAATGATGATGGGTTTTGTTTGTTTATTTTGCATTCACTAGATGTCTGGGGAAGATTTTTTTTCTGGTTTTGCTGAGACACAATCCTTGCAAAAGCTGTGTTGTCCAAAGGATGAATTGACTAAGAAAAAAATCACAAACCCTTCTCCAGAAAGGGATTCATTTCATCAGCAATCATGCTGATTCTTTTTCTGATGTTGAACTTAAAACCTGCAATTATTATATTTTGTGCAACTACATCTATCAATTTTCTTTTTCGGTTACATTCAGATATTATATTAGTGCTAAGATCATTACCAGTAAAAGACAGAAGCCAATATTAAGTTTTCTGTTCTTCTCACTTTCTTTCAGAGAAAAGCTGACTTAAAAATGTATTGCCATTTACACCTTCTTGGTTTTGTGTAAACGAACTGGTGAGCTCTGCTAGTCCAGCCTACAGCTGTGGTCCCTTGGATGCCAGGTTATTCAAGGTACTATTGCTCATTCCTTCCTTCCTGTATTGGTGGTTGTGTTTGCTCCAGTGAAACTCAAGGTACACTGAAGAAAAATTTATACTCAGATCTTATCCTGATGTGCAGTCAGGACACAGCCAAATTATGTACCCACACCAACAAGCTGGGAAGCCTAGATGAATTACACCTGAACAAAATGAAGACAATAAATATGCTTTATATATGTCCTTACGAAACGCATGACTTCCTGGTACCTGAAAATACTTGGAGAGATTATTTATGAGGATCTATGACTAATAAATCCTCGTAAGTACAGCAGTACTCTCTAGCAATGTCCTGAGGCAGAGTTCTCAATTGATTGAAGGGTGTGGTAGAGTTCTTCTCAATTGATTGAAGGTTGCTTAAGTACCTCCTCCAGGGAATGAAATTAGAATACTGCAACCCCACAGCTTTAATTAAAGCCAATGCTGAGAAACAGAGAACCATAATTGGCTTCCCATCAGTCTACCACCATTCCTTCACTACCTCTGCTCTACCTCTCTCTGTGTAAAGATTACAATGTTTAAAACAAAAAAAAAAAAAAAAAAAAAGATTTTTCTCTCTCTTACTTTTTGCAAGTAATTAAATGCCTTTTCTGAGGGTGAGAACAAGCCATGGAGGTTGCTAGTTAAATACAAGGTCTACAGGGAAAAAAGCTAGACTCTGTATATTTTTATATCTCTTGTAAACGTGACATTTGGAAGTGGTACTGAGCGAAACCTCACACTAAGTGCCTAATCTTGAAACATAATTCCCTTTTACTGTAAACAGCTCTGCATGCTGACACTAAGAGAAAACTAAATGAGGCAAACCCTAAACAGATGTCTCCGTCTTTCTCAAAGCATGCATATAAAAAGCCTAAATATATGACAATCAATGAAGAAATCACACAATATGATAAGGTACCATGATCATAATAGCTGTATCATTTGCATGATCTATATTAGACATTAATTTCTAAATAGTGCACTGAGAGGCTTAGACATCTGAACAAGTCTTTTAATTCTTTTCTAATTCACTATTTTATGATCTGGCACAGGCTTCTGGTCTCCTTCACCTGCTATGCCTTTCATTAAAAAAACCAGGCTTCCCAGGTTAGTTTATCAGATGACGAAAAGGTTTATTAACTGAACTATTAATGTCTTTTTACCTTGAAATCATATACTTTGACAGTAGCAAAACGAGGAGAAAGAAAAGTTTAAACTTCTTCAGCAATCTGAATGGTATATCCCTTCATTTACCTTAAAGCATGGTTTATCTGTGACATTTTTCTCTCCCATTTTAGTTATACATTGCAAAGGGAATTATTTTTTTTTCTGTATCTCCTCTGCTTAGGCTGAGGTTTTTGTCATATTAAGCTTATCGATATCAGGAAAGCCTTGCTCTATCTGGCAAGGAGGCTGATGATTCCTATTATTTGTTTGAAGATCATATTAGAGACAGATGATGAAAAATACCACAAGATTTCCCGACTGGGAGAAAGGGATGAACATTACTTTGGTCCTTCCCTGTGGAAATACTGGTATTTAGAGAGCTTTCTGTGTAATAAATGTTAGAGATAGGAAAATCCCATAGTAGAACATCAAAGCCTTCAAAATTGAAAAAGAAACCTTCCTTTAATTGATCATTCTGTGGCTGGTCACATCAGGGAAGCTATTTGTGCCTCTCTGTCTCTCTCACTTCTCCCCTCTCTTTCTTCCAACAACAGAATAAGTGAATTAAGAGAAAGGACTGTCAGAATATGGAAGGGCAGAGGTCCTTATAGGTATCTTGTCAGAAACCAGATAAGCAGAAATCCTGCAGGAATCCTTGATGTTAAAGTCTGGTTTAGTCTTTGCCATTAAGAAGATTGAATATATGGCTGCTGCGGAGAAGCTGACATCTTACTTGGTGAATAGTAAGGCAGCAGTATCTGAGTTGCCACAGTCTTTTCCTACAAACAGCATAATTGACTACCAATTCTCAGATGACTCAAAATGGTATTTTAAAATCAAAGTTGACTTTTAGTGATGAGTTGTTGTTGCCATAGATATCTGGTGTGGCCTCTCCTATTGTCTTCCTATCTCTTCAACAGAATTCTTCCTGTTATACACGCCTTTGTAATTTTTTTGCCCATTAATTTGTTGGTGAAATCCCTCATTACTATTCCATTTCTGTTGGTATTTTGGTTAGGTCATTATAATATAGGTACTAAATTCATTGTTTACAACTAAGAGTCCTGTTTAACTATAAGTTTAAAAAAAATCTATTGCATAATTTATGTATTTTTAAAAGAGCAAAAGAAAGATCTAGACATTAACATTGTTGCTGATAAAATTGTAAGTAGATTGCCAGTGAAAAACATTGCTGTGACAGCACTGAGTGTTTAGCTAAAAGCTGCCAAATTGTTTTGCTAATGCTCTTGCTATCCACAAGGGATCTCATATGCCAGACAATAACAGTTCCCCCTGTTGCTCTTCTTAATTATGGCTTCTCATATGAATATGCCCCCTAATCAGAAAAGCTTTTAGAGAGATTAGATTGGATACTGATTACAACCAGAGAGACTGCAAGGAGTTTCATGAAAGTTCTTCTTATTTATGCTTCTAGTATTGTAATTGGGTGCAGATCTGCTCTGTCTGTGGGGCTCTCAGTTGCAAGGGATCCAGCCTCTGCTCCATCAGCAGTTTTCAGTTTTAAAAAACTACTAACAGAGGTAGAAATAAGCTCAACACGGATTAACCACATGAATATTTATCCAGTTTCTTGAGTGCATTTTGCCACCTCTGCTGATTTCCGTGTCATGGCTCAAAATGCCAAATTTTTTTATCTTGAAACCCAGCTCATATTCTATAGAAGTATTGAGGTTGATTTTCTCTATATCAAAAGACTGGGAATGATTTCTAAGTTCTCTTACTTTTCCTTGTGTACAGTTGTCCTTGCTTCAGGAAGGCACATGTAACTACTTTGGTATGTGGTAGATTGCTCTGAATGACTTGGAATGTTATGATGAAACATATAGCCTTCATGAAACAATGCCTAATAATGTCATCTATATACAAGTCTCAAACCCCTGATTTGTAAACAGATATCAAACAACATACTCTGCAGAGACATAGTTCCTTTTAAAAAACTTTTGTCATCTTAAAGAAACTCTGGTGCTGCAATGAAGATAAAAATAAATTCTTAAATATCAACAAAGTTTCTAAAGGAAACCTGCAAAAGCTATCTTGCAAAGCCAGGTGGTCAAATAAAAATGTACTCCCAACCCAATCCTTTGCTATTACATATGCTCATGGAGATCATCTAAACTGTCTATAAAGAAGAGCCAGTTCTGTGTTAAGATAAGATAAGATAAGATAAGAAAAAAATCATTCCTCAATGATAAGATAGGAAGCAGAAAGGGTTCTTTGACTTTCTCAGAATCAGATAGTTATGAAGGATTACAAAGAAGGAGGAATGGAGAGGCTATTGCAAGATTCATGTCTTCTGAATAACAGAAAGCAGGAAGAAGATGATTCTGGAAATTTGACTGCTAGATAAAAATAAAATGAAGTGTTTAGTATGTTGGAGAAGCAGACCACTTTCAAAAAGAAGCAGCAGCTGTGAAATCTGGAAAGTCTCCATTTTAGTCAAAGGAGGGCAGATCTCCACAGCCAAACTGATCAGGAGAGTGCTAAATTATCAGCAAGGGGAGAGAGTGGAAAGGAATTAAAAAAAAACCCCAATCCTTAGTATAAAAAAAAAGCAAAAGGAAAAAAAAAATCGAGGAGAAAATTTATCAAAGCACCACAGGAAGTAAAACAGAGAAATAAAGAAATCCTGGACTGTTATTGGAGAATAACCCTTTATTAAACTCATTGATACACATGGAAGAATGATCACAGAACTTGTGCTTATTTAGGAATGCAAGGTTTTGTAAAAATAAAACTTTTTTACAACTACCAGGATATACACTGGCATAGGCATTGCATGTGTACTCACATCCATATGTAATTGTTTCTTTTTTTTACATTAGTTGGAAGGATAGCTTTAAAAACTGTAGGTAGTTATGTGATCAATCAGCTGAGAAACAATAACTTGAAAAAAATGTGAATGGTAACTGGGAGAACTTAACAAATGTTTCACTACTTGAGCCAAAATCATAATCACACATCTAAGAAAGGAGATTGCAATGATGAATGAAAAAAACCCTAAGCTGACAGGTTTTTTTTTATTTCTAAAGTGGGAACAACAAAAACAAAGGAAGTTGATGTGAATGATTATAAACCAAAACTGAATATAAACTGTAGAAAACTGAGAAGAGAAGTAAAAGTACAGAAGACACATGTCCATCAAAGTTAAAGACAATATGAAATGTTTTCCAAAATACAAGAAGAAAAGCAGACAATAACTGGTGCTGGTATATTGCTCAGTAGAAAAAGGGTATAATATAAAGTATTAAAGAGGGGAACTGGCAAAGATGAGTATATAATAAATATATCATTGGGGGGGAAAAGGGCAGATTGATTGTTTTTTGGCAAATGCTAAAGATGCTCTTTCTACTCTGGTAAAGGAGAGATGAATAACAAAAATTATTGGGAACTGATGGTCTAGGTCTAAGAGATTCAGAACAACTATAACTACAGAGGAAGTTCAAGATAGTTGAGCTTCTACAGTTCAGGGGACAAAGGCAAAGTGTGCAAAGCAGGTAGAGACAATCATTTAAGTAGTGATCAGTCTGTGAAGATGACTACACTCTGAGTCAGACCATAAATCGTTTCTTGCTCTAGGATTTACCACCTCCTCTGAAACAAATATAAAGGCCAGTTCTGAGGGCCGTTATCAGTGAGTTGTCTTCAGTCATCAAAAGGGACAGAGGGGTTGCATCGCAAAAAAAAAATAAAATAAATATCCTGCAAAAGCATGTTAAGCTGTGGGAAAGTAGACAAAGTTCTTACTGTTAAAATCTGTAGGTATTGGGCACCATGGCATTGTGCAGATCACGGATCATTAATAAAACTGATTGGGACATTTAATAAGTTTAGGACAAGATGTATTAAAATGACCAAGTTTAAATCTGATTTTAGAATGAGGGAAAACATATTTCAAGAACAGGGATATTAAGGAGATGCTGATTTTTATTTTTTTTTAGGTTAGGGGTTAGAGGCAAGGTTCAGCATGAAATGAGTTGTAGGTGTGACAGTCTTATTATGAATGTTAATAAGGCCAGTTAAATATTCAGGATCTGTGTCAGCAGCAATACGAAGTAGTAGTAATGAGCTTTTGGGAACACTCTTTGGCACGGTCATGACAAAGGATCCTTGCCTGCTGTGTCCAGTTCTGGTGCCCACATTTCAAGAAGGATATATTTACTATACTGAGACTCCAATCAAATGCTTAAATAAGTGAAATAAAAGCCTTATAGTAAGAAAACTGAGGAACTCCACTTCAGTAATCAATAGGTAAAAACTGTGGTAGTTCAGTCACAATCCAAATGTACCAGCAATAGGATCTGAAATTTATAATAAGGTGCCACAGCCCATGAAACAAAAATTTAATGACAAAGTAGAAGCTGTGATTACTCAGCTGAGAGATACGGCTTCTACAACAGCAAGTTTAGCTAACATCTGACACCTTGCTAAGTCAGTGGCAGCTTTTCCACATCTGGAAACTTTAAAACTGAGTTGATGTGGGAGTTTTCTTTCTGTAATAATTTCTGCAATTTTCCCACTGCATCAGACAGCTTATCTTTTGCAGGGTGTCAGATTAGCGTGTCATGAAGAGAGGAGCTGTAACCTCTTGTACAGGAGCTCTCAGTAGATTGCTAGGATTTAAAAAGGCATGTGAGCTAAAAACATCTCTTGCATCTTTGACCTTTATCGTACTTTTATTCTTTCTCCAAGCGTTTGCTATTGACCATTGTCTTAAACAGAAACACTGAGATAGATCAATGGTTGGTGCAGAAGTTTGTTCTTATGTTCTGAGGACAGCAGTCCTTTCTGCCTTGAATTCCTATGAATGTCAATAGAAATTAAATGCATTCCATTACATATAATTGTTATCTTTTGTTGGCTTGAGTAGAAAAAAATAATGCCAGCTATACAGGAAATTGCATAGCCCTTTTAATAGGTGGATCTGTAATTATATACTGTGCTAGATTACCACAACTGATGGAAACAGCTATGTAACACCACACAGACTAGACAACTATGTGTGTACTGAAGTGTATTACTCTGGTTAACTATTTGGAGCTTTGTTGAGCTGAGTAAGATACAGCACCTGTATGTTTCAATTAATGAAGATTCCACCAAGGCTTTAATGATTTCATCCTTTCTAGGATTTGCACCCCTGATCTTAAGAGTGTGATCTACTGCAGTTTTATATGCAATCTATTGCATTATAATGTGTTATAAAGCTTGATAAGTATGAAGCTGCCTCTTACAAAAATGGTATTTTTCCAGTGACAGAGATTACTTTAGAAGACACTTGGAGCTTTTCGGTAAATTGGTTGCAAATCATTTTGATGTTTAGAGTGTTGGATGTATGGATAGTGACAGGTTCTGACAAGGCAGAAAGTGTGTGACATTATCAGTAGCCATGGAAATGGTCCCAAAAAGGAATGCTACAGTACTTAGATGTAAAAAGTGCTGTTGAGACTTTCGTAATCTGTTCACAGATGACTTATAAAAAGGTGAAATCAGCTGAAAAAAAGCTACTCGGTAAGAAGTATACACACATGCCTCTTGCCTGAAAGTATATTCAGGTGTTCTGTCAGCCAAGCAGCACACACATTTTGAAAAGAAACAGAGAAGCAGTGTTTCTGAACTGCACTGTAGAAAATTCCTCGAGAAGAAATGTGGTTAATTGTGGGATTCAAATTAGTGTGGGCCACCTGGTTGTCTTTTCTCAACACCCACGCACTCAGAGTACAGCATCACACTTAAGGTAATCCCCTGGAATGGAGAGTAGGATACCTTCTTGACTTGTGTTCCATGTGCATGCAGCAATCTTCTGTATTTCCAGTAATCTCTATGTGTGAAGTTTACCCTGGACACCACATCTCTTTAAACACAGTAATACACCTGTTAAACCCATGTTCTCATGAGAGATGCCTTATATATAGCACCATTTTGGTGACCATTTTTGACACGTGTCAAGAAAAAAATTTCTAACCCTTCCATCTAGCATCTGGAGAAACAAATATTTCTTAAATTTGAAGAAAAAATCTAGGCTATGGAAGTTCCAGATGTATACATTTTATTGGCTGGCATACTACATGGCCAATCTATTAATTTTATAGAAGTGACTGAAGAAAAAACACTTGGTAGAGTCTAGAATGGAATCATAGAATCATAGAATTGTCAGGGTTGGAAGGGACCTTAAAGATCATCCAGTTCCAACCCCCCTGCCAATGGCA
>JANHGN010002013.1:38312-55718 GCA_024605025.1 Megaceryle maxima
CCATTCCCTCCAGTCCTATCACTGCCTGACAGCCTAAAAAGTCCCTCCCCAGCTTTCTTGTAGGCCCCCTTAAGATATTGAAAGGTCACAGTAAGGTCTCCCCAGAGCCTTCTCTTCCCCAGACTGAACATTCCCAGCTCTCTCAGTCTGTCCTCATAGGAGAGGTGCTCCAGCCCTTTGATCATCCTCATGACCCTTCTCTGGACACATTCCAGCACTGGAATGCAATGGAGGTATTCATTGTGTTCACTTTCTGGAACTACTGGCAAGCTGTAAACACATTTAAAAATGGGCAAACTATTAATTAAGCTCATAAAAGAGCAAGATGCAGACCATAATACACATGCATATTGCACAGCACTGACAAAACTCCCCATAATAATATATTAATGAAATGCTTACATTTTCCTAGGGAAAGGTCACTACATGACTATCAACTATGTTTTTAGTAATTATACAGAGAAAACAACCATCAAAAATCCCCAACAGATTACAAAAAGTCAGAAAAAGAAAAGCTTGTCTTTGGTTCTGACAGCAGTTTGGTGTGTAGATAAGAGCTACATAGATAGAGCCCCCAGGTGAGAAAATGTGGTTACTGTATGGAGACCCTCATAGTGCCCGTGCCCTCTGAGCTGCCCTGTGTCCACAGCAGACCCATGCACTGTCAGGATCACACCTATGCCAGAGCCCATCTCCTTGTCACATTTTACTCATCCATAAAACAGACATTTGCAACTGTCACAGGAGCTTCTTCCCCATCAATTGACCAGCTGATATCAGCATCCTTACTATCCAGTCTTGCTGACTGAGGAGGAAACCAAACACCACCACATCTTTTGACTGGCAGAGCCTAAAGAGGATGCCTACAAATGCATATGAAACCGCTGTTCCTTAGGGAATGAAGGTATACAATACATGTCAGTACATTTTGGAATATCTTGTCTCACCAGATGAGATTAAGGATGAAAATTCTTTGTACATATGTGGGTATATATGTGTTTTCTTATGATAAATGTTAGGTACAAAATTTAAATCAAAATTAGAAAAATTTTTAAAAATCAGTAATAGGGTATACCTGTGGAATAAGTGGTTTTAGCCTTTATAAGGGTTCTTTGGTTGGTCACCTCCCTCAGTTGTCAAAGTTCCCTCCAGTACAACTGTGCCCTCTGACTCTTCTTCTGAGAATCAATTTTTTGGGTACTGCCCTCAAGTTACACCCCAGCTTCATTCAATAACTATTCTGTAAAAATTCTTTCTTTAATCTACTCTTCTTTCCATTGCCATCATCTTTCTCATCACTCACATTTTTCATTTTGTACCTCAACAAAATACAAATAAAGCATACTAGGCATTTATGGGGGAAAAAAAAAATAATGTGATTAATATGTAGTTATGCAGATTTCTTATCTCTGTGTTATCTCTTTCCTTCAGAAGGTTATCCATTTGACAGATCTTATAATTCAAATGCTCTTGAAGAGGGTTTTTTTCAGCTTTGTGTTGTAGCTTTCATATATCCATGGTAAAATTGAATTAATTTATTTTTTAATATAGTTATGTTCTTGCTTATTGGAACCAACACATTTATTATGTGATTCCTAAATTATATATCAGAGGAATTGTACTAATATTTTCTTAACTTCTGTATCCCTCAATTGTTTCTGTCTTTTCCAGGCAAAGCATGACATTAATATAACAGGAAAGGGGTATGGAAAAGGTGAGTTCATACCACTTAACAGCAATCATCTTAACATTGTAACTTTTAGGAAGCCCCTTCAAAATATTGACTACTCCAAAACACATAAGAATCTGGTTTTATGATTGTGGATATCTTCAAATATACTAAATTCCTTCTTATTCAGCTTTTGGGGGAGATGGAAAGGAATTTGAGAAAGGAAATAAATCCACAGGGCTATAGTCATAATGTAATTACTATATTTTTTTGACAGGCCCAGTAAAGATACTATTTCTGTAGACATAGACTTATTATGGAATAGAATAGACAATTGCAGTTGGAAGGAACCTGTAATGATCATCTAGTCCACCTGTAGACACATACTCGCAGGACAAAGCAGGGAATATTGAAGTGATACTGAACGTCCTTTCCACCAAGACTGTAGCTGTGGAGTATGTTTTCCCCAGGGGTGAACCTGGCTGCAGATTCCCACCCATACCCTCTTTCCTGCTGAGGAGGTGCTGTGCATTTCTACCTCTGCATTTCAGCTTGTTGCCTGCAGGGTGGGTTGTAAATCAGATCAGTGAAACATCCCAACTTAAACCAAGTTTTTTTGGAGGTGGCTTTCCAAGTCAGAGTCCTCATTTGGCTTATGGCTCAACCCAACACAGACAGTGACATTAGTGCAAATATGATCAGTGAATTACAGCAAATGGTCTGGAAACAAGTATCAGGGTAAGAAGAAGGAACTTCCTTAGCACAACTTTTACTTCTGATGGAAATATATCATGGACTGGTTTTCCTCCCCCAAGCATTTCAGGATGCAAACAGCCCAGCAGGATAGGCAGCATGTGCTGTACCTATGATCAGGACATGAGTTCTTGGATCTCAGCAACGTGGTCCTATTTCCTTCCTGTAGACACTCATTTAGCCATCATAGGTGTGTGCAAAAGGTAAACCAGGTGGAGATTTTTCGGTGCTTATGTTGTTTTTTTTCTGAATATATCTATTTTCTGAACATATAGTACAATTAATTGAGATGCTGGTTTCACTTGTCAAGAAGAAGAAGCTTTGCTGCATCTTTTGAAAAGCAGCTTTCATTCATCTGCTTTTCATCCAGTGTTCTGTTCTGGCCTCCTTTCTGCTTCCTGCCACACAATGCAATGTTATTATGAAAGCATTTAAAGTAATGACAACTATATTAAGAACACATCACTTTGGGAAAAAAAAATTAACTATTTTTTTATGTGCGTAGGCAAAAAAGGAACAGAAGTCTCCTTGAATTCTGAAGGCCACACACAGGCATCAGGCAAGTGTCACATGTTCTCTGAAACTTCTCTAGTTGAGCCACAGCTGGAGAGAGTCTCACGTAGCTGTAGCACTCAGAGTGCCTATGATGCCATTTCTTGCTCTCCACTCCCACACAGTTTTTCAGCCAGTTTGCTAAACCAGGGATCTTACAGGATATTGAACACTGTTGCAAAAGATACGTACTTAGATATCAGCATCAATAAGCTAGTCCATCAAGGCTTTCTGTGTACGCTCCACAGAGGAACAGAGATGTGCTTCTTCAAACACAGTCAGATAAATTAGGATCTTAATGTGTATAATTTAAATATCTCTTTAGCAAGGCCATTTTTTTTCCTTTCAGTCAAAGTCTCGAGGGAAACTGAACATATAATGTAGAAAAAGTCATTACCTTACTAAAGATAGGAGCTCACGTAGGCACACAGTTAATTTTAAGTACACGGGTAGCCACAGAAGCATTTTAAATGCATTAAAGCATGTCTGAGCATCTTGTTAGGCTGTGGCCAGTGAACCAAATTCAAGCATTAAGAATCTTGCAAGTTATTTTGTCTGGGCACCCAACTGACTCTGGGGAATGCAGTAGTAACACAGGCTTCTGCTTCTCTATGTTCAGCTTGAAAACATGGTTGTAATGTCTGATCTCAGGCCAACAGAAGTTGATGGGAAGTTTATACTTTGAAGTAGACTTCTTATGGAACAGTTCTTATATTTCTTGCCCAGCTATGGGCCAATAAAATGGCCAAGGAATGTAGGACAGCTTTCAAAAACACTATAAAGAAAATAAAATTAAAGAAATATATGAATGAGAATGACAGAGAGGAAAAAAAGAAAAAATCTGTCAGTTTTGGGAAATTGCTTTCAAGTTAAAATACTGTGCCACATATCTAACTCTGTGGATTTTATAACTATTTACTACTGTATTGAAAATTGTTAAGCTGTAGACTAAGTACAACTGATGTTGAATTGGTACTGGGACCAATCAGATCATATATTTAATATCACTGACCAAGAAGAATATGAACTATTATCACTGTGTAATAGAATTATTTCTCTTTGCCATGAAATGACTGATTCTGAATTTTTAAGAGATAAATAAGTCATGAAAAAATTTTGAAAAATGCTTTTTTGAAAAGGAAAAAATGTCAGAAATTTCCTGTTATTAATATTTCACAGCCTTATACTATTTGTTACATGCTCTAGCACACAAATATAACTCAAGGCATAAAACACCTCCTTGTATAATGCAATATAATGAGTCTTTAAAGTAGGAATCAATCTGTTTGAATAGGAGGTACCAGATGTGTATTCACTAAGATGAAAGACTATTCTCTCATCAGTGCATAGAAGATTTATGCTTGTAATTCATCCTAGAGGATGGAGAAAAAATATTCATGAACAGAAGGCACATTGCAGTATGATCTAACGGATCAACCTAGTGCTGAAATCCAAGAATTCCTGTGCTCTTCTAGGCATCACTGTAAGGTGTTGAGACTTTTTTTCACATTTCTGTCCCTCGGTCTTCTCAGAGGTAAATCCTGTGCACTCCAGTGCTTTTACGGGGAGGACTAATTAAATTTCAATATATAAAAATGTTAGGAGATTAGGAGCTAAAGAATAACATTTTATTCTTACAATCAACTGGGATTCAGAGTGCAAAGAAAGACTGTAGAATATCCATGGAGTGTGTAAGTGCACGCAGACATCCTGATGCAGCTGTAATAATTTATATTTGGAGGGCTTATTATATTGGATGGTTTCTTCTTATTCATTGTAAAAAGTAGAAGTGAATTTAGAATAAAAATAATAAATTAATGTGGAAAATAAAATAAACACTTCAGAAGCTGCTCCTTTCATTATGCTTCCATCCTTTGGATGCAAAGTAGTGATAGAGCATAAGATTTGTCTTTGTTTCCTATGTTTTAGTGACCTTCTATGAAATATGAGAAATTAAATCATACACTTTGTGTGAAAAGCAGGGCTGAATCTCTCTTTTTTGGGGAGAGAATTAAATCAAATCAAAAGGCTTTCGAACACCTAGGACTTTATCTAGGTTGAGGCTCCTTGCCTTCAGAATCTCTTCCATTTCACATTGTATAAATCACCTTCCACTGAGAGTTTTGCATTTGACTTCAGTGAGATCAGGATTTCAGCTTGATATGTAAGTCACTACTGAAAATAAGACTTTGGATGGAAAGTCACTTACGTGCTTTTAATATAGGGATGTGTAGCGTTTTGCAAAAAAATGCTCCTTTTATTCATCTTTCAACAGCAAAAGGAGACACAAGTCGAATCTGAACTGAATTATCTCTTGCACTTAAACTGAAGGGAAAAACTGTCATTTTATAAACATTTACATCTTCAGAATATAAAAAAATATGTCACAATTAATGCCGGATCAATATCTTTGATTTAGATCTTTTGACAAGTAATTGCCCTCTCCCCAACTCTTTGCTTCAACTTCCTCCCACCTCTCCTGTCGCATTTTAGAATTTGAAATTAAAAGCATAAATTATATGTTGTAGCTTCAAGCTAAAAAATTATTCTGTCTCTGAATGTTCTTTTAGAACCACAGCCAGCCAAAACTAATTCAGCACAGTCTCGCTGAAGTGCTTGGAGGAGTCTGTCTAAACAGCACAGGCCTTCTTAATTTACCAAACGCTCACACTGCCTCCAATTAGGATGAAAGTGACTGTGCTAGTCAAGAAAAAAGTAACTTGACTCTTTCAAGCAGCAATTGAGAGAGTATGAAAACTTGCACAGATCAGGCTTTCAGACTCAGGTCAGCTCCATACCTTTGACCTTCTTGAGAACCTAACATCATGCTAGTGGGAACAGGAAATCTTCCCTGTTTGTGCAGCTGCTGGATATCATAGGCTGCATCTGCCCTTGTGGAGACCTAGCTTTTATTACGTATCAAAGTCACAAGACAGATCATTTCAGTGGACTGGTTCCTTGCAGTCCATTTTGGGTCATCTCCCAAAGCAAGCCAGAGGATATCTGAACTCTCCCATGCTCTGCTTGAGCTATCATTTGCTCTTCAAAAATGGACAGTGGCAGAGATTTCATAGGAATGTGCAGGCAAATTTCTAGTGTGCAGCCATGAAAAGCTCTGTATCACAGAAATTCTTAGCAGGAGGAGTCTCTCTAGATTGGTGTTAACAGTCAGGGTTTTGCTCGCCTGTGTGATTCCTTTCTCACACTTCTTACGAAAATCTATGCATGTGGAATTCCAATTTGAGATCTAGTTTGCTAGAACATGGTACTAACGCACAGACACGAGGTGCTGGAATGATGATTGCTTGTGCTTGTCAGTTATAGCTACAGCCATAATGGTGCATTGAATGAGTCAACAAAGAAAAAGTATGCAAATAGAGAATTAAGAGCCTGTAGCATAAGTTCAGTGCACCAGCAGGAAAAAGTAAGGTTGCATTTTCTAGCTTTGGTGTACTTAACTTTGCAAGTTTAATAATATCCTTTTGTTTGGAACACAGAAAATACCTATGGCATATTATTTTCTGCAGGCTATGTAAACCAATTAATTGTGAACAGCCACTTTGTATTTGTAATCTCTCTGATTAATGGTTTCTTGGGCCACCAGTGTATGAAAATCAAAGTAAAGACATTTTGTTCTTAAATTAGGCCTGTTCTGCAGCAAAAAAAATCATTTGAGGTGGCCCACTTAAGTTGTCAAGTGTGTGAAACAAAAAGTATTTAGAACGAAATATTTTTTAAAAAAATTTTATTTATTGCATCATCGGAAGGGTTTAGCTTAAGTGTGAAATAAAACTTTGTTGATATTTATCTAATCTGATTTCCTTTCCCTGCTACTAAATCTAATTTTATAAAATGGGAGAAGAGTAAGGAGATCTCAAATATTCAAAACCACAAAATAATACTAAAAAACCCATGAAATTTGTATGGATAATCACATTACTCGTGAATATCGTGGCTGGTGGACTTAAGTATTCAAACCACAAGAGTCCCTATTCTGTTACTAGGTTTTTCACATGCTTGTTTTTGGTTTTGATTTTTTTTTTTTTTAAATTCAATTTGCTTTCAAACACCTAAACAGTTGAAGCAAATTTCATCTGTCAAGGAAGCTGCAAACCCAGATATTTTATGGTGATAATATTGCGTAAAAGTAATGAGGGGATATTATTTTGTATTTCATCCATGTGCTTGAGAGGAATTCCATCAACAGACATTTCTGGACTTTAGCAGATGCTTCTGCTTTCACTCTCATATGTTCCCATGGAAGTCTTGGGCTGGAATTAAAACAAGGAAGAGAAAAAAATGTAATTTAAATCTTCACAAGACAGTCAATTTAAAATATGGAAAGTTCACAAATCAATAGTATTAAAACAGTTATTGAATTGAAATATTAATAAGATGGAAGGAATTGATGAACTGGAACCAGAGCTACTTAAAGCAGAGCACATTATATAGCTAAACCATTAGCTTGAAAAAGAAAATCTAATTTTCTTACAACTAATATGCCTACAAATTGGAAGTACACTGTTGTGACTGTGATTCATAAAAGTGGGGATGAACAACTATGTACTATTACACTTAGCTCAGTGAATCCCATGTGCAATTAATTTATCTCTTCTATTTGATGCTATGATGAACTTCAATAGTAGGCACAAAAGAACCCCCAAATAATCTACTGTCCACAAATTGCATATCTTAAATACTTAAATGAGAAGCCTGGAACTGCACTGCTGAAAATGAGTTTGCTATAAACTACACAGTGAAATACTTTTGACTGTCCTATCACATCACTAGCCAGTAGAACTGCAAAGGCTTCATGTCATTGCACTATGCCACTAGAGAATATTATTTCATTACAATTTGTGTGGGACGGGACAAATTTTGACTGTGACAATGAAATAGATAAGAAGGTGTATATCAGAGAAACTTCACAGAGGTACCTTGAATGTATATTTTCTACAGTTTAGTTCCATACCTTTAGATTCCTTAGAGTTTGCTTTTGGTGGGGTTTTGGGGGATGCAGTTTGGAGTGTTTGTTGGGGTTGTTTTCTTTTGTCTTCTTTTTCCCCAAAGAGCAAAACACAGAATCCTGTTTCACCTTCTTTCAGGTCAGTATCATGCACTAAGCATAATTTTTCATCATAGAACCAAAAAATAGTTTTGCATAACATGAAACAGATTTATGTCTATTAGAAGCTCATTTTAGAACAGACCTATTACGAGAGTTCATTATGAGTATGTATTGGTGTATGGTAAATTGCTTTCAAGAATATGTCAGTAGATTTAGTATTTCTTTATCCATTAAAAGAAATTCTTATACACTGTACTCTTAAGCTGGAACATGTGGTAAGATTTTTCACTGAGAGCTGCCATACAGGATTTATTATGCCTGATCTTGCAGTAATTCTTGTTTATGAGGATGCATGCAGTGCCATAGTTACCTTAGCATTTGGATCTCTGGCCTGAGAATGTTTGTCACTCCTGAAGTCTTTCACAACCTTAATACACAACTGGATGAGAAAAACAGATTTACCTCAGGATAAGTCACTTGTCTGTATACGGGATGTGCTAAAATTGCTTGTCTGATTTTTCTTTTCTCTGTTGGTTTTGTTCCTCTCATTAGGTTAGTTAGTGTTGTTGGATTTACAGACCATGAGAACAGTAATGCATGAAACATTGCAAAGGGCTGCTGCCCATTGCTTCCTAGGGATCAGGGAAACATTTCCCCTCCTTTGAGCATGTACACACGTTTACAGTCTCACCTGGAATAGCATAGTGCTATATATACCCACAGTAGTATAGTCAGGGTTGCCTTCCTGTTAGAGCAGAGCTATGTCAGCTCATCAGAGTCAAAGTGGTGTATTGACTTTGCTCAGTACTGAAAAAGGCAATGCCTTTGCTGGTGTTTGTCATTCTGTGAAGCTCAAGGTCTGGTGAGAGGCTTTGGTGAAGTCTACACCAAAGATGGAGTCTTACCTATACTATAGTGCTGGATATCCAGTCCTTTTTCCATTCGATTGCACATAGTCTCTCACATTTGGTAGAAGTGCATACTAACACCAAGCAAGGGTAGCCGTGTTTAAAACTTCATTGGCTGATAGGTTCAACACTATGAATTTTCTTTTCTTGTATACTTGAATCTTTCTGTGAACGTTCCTCTTTAATTTTCCATCATGACCCACTGAGTCCTGTTGTTATTTGTAATCTGAAGACCTAAACTCCCTCCAAAATCTGTGCTGTTTAAATTTTGCTATTTTTTTTCATTATAAAACTTTGCTAATTTTTTCCTCATTATTGCTTTTGATATTTGTATCATCATCTTCTTCTTCTATCAATATATTCTTTGGTTTGTTTTGTTTTTTTGTGTGTGTGTTTTGTTTTTTTCTTTTTTTGTTATTATGGGTCTGTGTTTGAATTTTAACATATGGAAGGAGATAAGGTGAGAAAAATGTGTGAAGTAATGAATGCTTATATCCAAAGCATAAAGTCAGAATGAATATTGATGTCATTTGACTATACAATAATGCAGCAGATGACTAGATTAGTATTAATCAGTCTACAAGTAGAACAGCCTACACTCATAAATAAACCTCTTTGAAAGACAAATGAAAAGAAGTAAACACACAAACTATGATGGATTCATGCTCATCAGAAAACTAAAAAGTGGGAGTGTTTTCAGAAGGAAATAGGAGGGAATTAATAAATTAAATTAAAAAAAAAAAAAAAAAAAAGATGAATTAGAAGACCAGAAAATCATCCACACTATACATGCATATAGAGAATGATCCAGAAAATATTTTTTAAGTTTCAATCTTAAAAATACCATTTATTGTTGGATACAAAACGTGACTTATGACTCTTGCAAAGCTATCAGTCGTTGTTGAAGAATTAATTTATGAAGGCTGGCTTATACTTTATTGTAAATAATTTAGGATATTATTATAATAATTTGCTATTTATAAATGCTGGTTCCAAAACTGAGATTCAGTTAGGCAGTCCCTTCCTTGTGTAGGGTAAAAAATGTTTTCAAGCAAGGTCCAGTTACACAACTGATAATCTTGCCTGTTGCCTTTAAGAGATAGCAAGAGATAATAAGAGATCTGAAAATACAATTAGATGTATATCATGAAAAATAAAATATGACAATTTTATGTCCTGACACACTTTAGAAATGGGAATGGCAAATGCAGAAACAAAAGTGGAGGAGAAAGAAAATGATAAGGCTGAGTGGATGAAAGTGCATGTGATTTTTTTCCACCTAGTCTTCTCCAATTGTACGCTGCGATGAGTTCACCTTGGCTTGATGCCCGGTGGCCACTAAGCCATCAGCAGGACAGGAGAGGGAGAAAATAAGATGGAAAAATATCCTGGGTCAAGAATATGGCACTGTAATAAAGCAAAAGCAAAGGCTGCTTATGGAAGTGAAGGAAAACAAAATATTTATGCTTTGCTTTCTCTCAGCAGGTGATTTTCAGCCACTTTCCAGGAAGTAGGCCTTCAGTTTGTGTAGCGGTTGCTCTGGAAGACAAATGGCATAATAATAAGTGCCCCACCCTCCCTTTCTCTTAGCTTTTACTGCTGAGCATATGTCCTATGATATGCAATATCTCTTTGGTCAATGGGGCCAGCTGTCCTTCTTATGACACCACCCAAGATCTTGCCCATTCCCCAGCCTACTGGTAAGGGGGGGAATGTTGAAGAGATGGTCTTGATGCTGTAGAAGCCCTGCTCAGTAACAGCCAAAACACAGATGTGTTATCAACGCCTTTCTAGCTGCCAATACAAAGCACAGAATTATGAGTGCTACTATGGGGGAAATCAACTCCATCTCAGCCAGACCCAATACATATGCCATAGATCTTTTATGCTTTATGTATGGATGAATTCCCTAAACTTCAGATACTTGTATTTTCCTCTAAAGAAGAATTATGAAATAATGCTGGGTTTTCTACCTTGTGGAACCCATTTGAATTGGAAGTCATGTAATTTCAGAGTGGATGCTCAGAAAGCACTTCTTGTTTAAAAAGGAAGAGTATCAATTAAGCTGGGTATTGAAGAAACCTTTTCATGTCCAGCTATATCAGTCAAGAAGGAAGCATGGTTTACACAGTTTGGTCTAGTTTCAAGTTAAGGTTTTGTATTTAGTCTCTCAGTGACAGACACACTTCAGTTCTTTGGATAACATACTGTGACAAGGAGTCTAAGCATTTATAATTTACCAGTGTGGTGATAACTTGAGCCCTAAATATCAAAGGACAAGCCAACAAAAAAGAAAATACAATCAAACAAGCTTAATCCAGCCATCGTTGTCTGAGATGATCCAGATCATGACAGTTCTACAAGGACAGGGACTGATTCATCTCGAGAGAAAACACAGGCACATGAGTAGCAGCTGTAGCATGGTTGTGTCTCTTGGGTTTTGTGCTCGGCAGAATGACCCACACATGCAGAGATACACAGAAAATGCCCTGCTGCAGCAGAAGACAGCTCTCTGCTAATATGGTCCTCTGGGACCAGATGTATCAGCCTTGTTATATAACTGATTAATTGGGGTCATATATTAATTTCACCTCTCATGTATCATCATCCATGGAAATATGGCTGCTACAGTGAATATGAATGCATACGATAATATCTTCAGCAAAAACTTCATCAGCCAGTAAGAGAATCACTAAATAACTATAGGATACAGTCTTATTTACTTTTTATGTCTCAAGTCTTTGGTGCAACCCACATGACGACTCAGATGACAGTCATGCCATATGAGTCAGACAGTCAAGATTACGCCTCTGGTACCTAAATGATTCTAATTGCAGTAGAGAATCTGTAACGAGCACTGTTGATCTTTGTTGTTTTGTCTGTAGCAGAGTGATTAGTGACATGGGTAGGGTTAGACCGTGTAGCCAAAAGTAATTTATTTTGTTTTGCCCGTTGTGGGGAATTTTAACCTTAACTTCAGAGAGAATGCCTGTGTCACTGCTGATGCATACAATAGTAATGAAGGGCAAAGAAAAGGTGGGGGGAGGGAAGGAATTAATGACAAAATCAGTGTTATAGAAAATGAGATCAGACAGACTGTAGGCATTTCAGTCCTGTTTATCTTACTTCAGAGTATTGATTATTTGCAATCAGCAAGACCAGAAGTGCTGAACGTGAAAGTCAGTTGAATAGGGAATAGGTTGTTTATCATGTTAGTAAAGAATTCTTCTATTTGCTTTTTCAGCTTTCCATTATTATAGCAACTTTCCTTTTTATTTATAAGAGGCTGAAGATGTCTGCATTGCAGCACAATTGGTTCTGGCTGCTAGCCACCTGACAAAGTTAATTATTGATTGTCTGTACATTGGTCCTGTGAGAGATTCCAATGTCTATACAAATTAGTTAGAGGTAACTGTCTCATAAAATAGTCAGAATAAATCCTTTATACCTTCCTAAACAGAAATGTGATAGATTATTGGCTTTCTGAGGGAAAGGGCAAGTATAGTACTAACTGCTATTCATGAATGACAAGGCATCTTCACTGCTGAACTCAATTCATATCAAAAGGTAAAAGCATTAAGGAACTGAATTCACAGATGAGTCTGAAGAATACTAATTAGTTTCAAACCCATCCCACTTTAATAAATTGCTGATGCTAAATGGATTATGTCAGGTTTTGAAGGACTGGGATTATTGTGTTCCTGGTATTTAATTTCAAAAGGCATTCTTCTGATTACATTTTGAAATAAAAATATTTGTATAGACTTATAACCATGGAATTTATGTCTTCAGATAACAAACATTACTTTCTACTTTCAGTCTCATAGAAGTTAAGATTCACATTTGTGAAGTATTTAAACAATGAACACTTAATGACCAAGTTCCAACTTCACTAAAAACCAGCCACACAAAGCATATGAAAACTTCCATAGGATAAGCAGTATTATCAGATCTAGATATTGCCATAGTAGCATGCACAAGCACAGATGTAAAATACTTGTTTGAATTAAAACCATTTGAAAATACTTCCTTTTTTTCTGCATTAATTTAGCCATGGTGAATCACAAGACATAACAAGTAATAGAGACAAGCTCTTAGACTTGGTGGTGAAGCAAACTTCAAAGAGGTGGAGAAATCTCTGTTTAGCAAGGCCTGTCGACACATCATTTTACTCTGCCTGCAGAAGTTCCTGTTCTCACTCTGGTAGCAGTTCTTTGTCACCATCCCTTTACGCATAGGTTACTGCCACTGGAAATCACAACTCATCTGAACCTTGCCCACTAAGCTTCAGTTCAAATGAATCTGGGAAGTTTAAAATGTTGGCCTTTATTAGGTGATTTCTTTGAGACTGAAAGTGATTAGGGAGTGTTCACACAAACAGCTCAGCTGGCAAGAAGGCAGTACAAGCAACTGGAGGCAGGCTGGAACAAAGCAGTGGTTTTTTGCCTGCACAGCTGCAGTCGGAGGGGGATGTGTGAACAAGCCTTAAGGCTCCACAGCTGCTTTGCAGAGTTAGAGTAGCCTGGGTCTTCTCCTGCTAATACAAATAGGTACCATTGCACAAGAGAAACAGGAGGCGAGAAGGCAATAATGTGTCTAGCAGGACATCCTTTGATCCTTCCTCTCCCTGATTCCCATGAAATTCTTTAGTTCCCCCTGAGCCAGGGCTTTATGCTAGGTCTGCTGTTCAGGGACCATCCAACAGTTCAGAAGACAAGGCAGAGTTTATGAACTACCTATGAAAAAGCTATAAACTTAGGAAAGCATGTTCTCAGGGAACAATATGATTGCTGAGCTAAAGATCTTTATGAGTTTCTCATAGATATGCCAATACTGTTGTTTGTCATCTCTGTTGTAAGAAATATGTCTCAGATTTACAGGTATAACCTTGAAAACATGATCCAAAAGCTTTGAAATCAGAAACTTAAGAAAAAAATTACCATAACTAATTACTTTAAATTTGCCCACCTACCCACCCCACACTTTTTAAATGATCTTATAATTTTGGTTTGATAGCAGCTATATTTCAAAGTTTAGAGTTTGCAATATTATAATAACAAAGTTACCCTAACTACTTTAGTTTTCTATCTTAGTTTAGTCTTAACTAGGGAAATCCCCACATATTACATTGAATATCAGTAACTTTTTAGAGAAAGAAGCATAAAATTCACCCCTGGGCTCACTTAATTTGTGTCAGTCTGGTTATTCTTAGTGAAACCAGTGAAAATGCACCAAGATAAAATGAGAGGACAATCAGCTTTTCTAAATGTAATAAAATCCAGTTCATGTAAAGATGTTTGTGGCTCTAAGGATGGTGGCTGGGCTGCCCAGAGACAGATTAATTACATTAAGTAGTGTTTGGATACTCATTTATGTCATTGATGTGCAAGTTTTTCTTTCCACCATTATAAATCTTCTTTTTCATGCTTGGTTTTGCTACAGTCTTCACATTCTGGTTTTGACTATAACATATGCTTGAGTATAATAAAAACAAAGCAAGTAGTTTCGTTCTACAAAATATGCAGCTAGGAAAAATTAAGAACATTATAGAAATACCATGGAACTAACTTTTTATTCCCCCTCCCCCCCAAGATTTTTCGAGCTTATTTCAGCTTGGAATGGTTGATAAAAGAGTGTGAAGAAGTTTAAATTCTCGGCTGACTCTAGGCACTGAAATCTGTTCTGCCATTGCTGCAATCAGGTCAGTATTTCACCAATATTATTTGTAAAAAAACCCTTGCATCCATACCAAAAAGAGTGATGAAACAAGTGGTATTTGTCTATTTTTAATATTGACTTAGCTCTGTCTTGGTGTTTTTTTAAGGATGATCTTGAAAGATCAGCTGTGCACCTTACTTTATAGGATTTCTAGTCAAACTGGGTCGTTTGCCATTATATTCAATATATTCATTATAATACAGTCTCATATGACAGATGGAAATCAAAGGAATATCAGCAACAGGATAGAAATGCTTTTTAAAGAGAAAGCATAAGTGGTTACTATATACAATTGATTGCACCCATTTGAAACCTAGCTTTAGTTGTTTGGCATTTACCTTAAACAGCTTCAATTTTTCTTTAATACATATAGCTGTGTCCAGTTACTAAGGTCAACTATCCTACTTAAAGGTACCCTGCAGTATCTAAGATGTCTGCACAGTGACTGAATTTAGAATAAAGATCCAGAGGAGATCCATGACCCTCTGGACTAGAAGCTGAAGGCTCAGAGAAATACTGAGGGTGTGTGAATGACTCATTCAAGTTTGACAGTTGTTAACAAATTTAATGTCAAGCAGAAGATTTTAAAAATCAACTCTCAGTTCAAAATAAATGTAGCTGTACATGGGCCTGAATCTCATTTCTTACTAATTTCTTTGCTCTATAGCTCCAACAAAATCAGAATTGCACTCTGTTTGCACAGTGCAAGTGGGTTTTTGCTCACAATTTCTGACAAGGTATATAGCAAAATAAGGTATGTAAAAAAAAATATCTAGCATACTGTTCTAGACCAAAGGAGTGTGAATCAAGCTAACTATAAACCAGCTTACTCCTGTATTTCAGAGTAGCTTTTAACAAGCCTTTTCCAAGCTCATCACAAATATTTCTGAAAATATTGTAGACTAAAGGCAAATAATTTGCTCCTGCTGCCAAGACTTCCAGCTCAGTTGTCTGACAAGAAGGTTAGTGTGAAATAACATTGCTTTAGGTTGTTTAAAGTTCCTGAGAGGTACCTGCCAGGCATATTATTATATCAATGAACTTTCTACAGAGAAGCAATTTTCACTGCAATTAGGTAAAGCATTGGATAACACGATGGCTGTGTTACTGACTGTGAGGTTCACAGAGTCTTCTCATTAATACAGGAGTACGCCTGTTTTGAGACCTTGTCCTCCCTAACTCCTTTCCCCAACAAGGCAACCGTCCCCTTGAGCTTTGTAATAGAGGTTTTTGCTGTGAAGTTGCTGCTGACCTAGCATCCATCTTGGAGGATCAATGTGTATCCTTAACAGATTTGGAGGAGAAGAAAAGACTAAACTGATTCTTCTTTCTGCTCCTGTGGCTGCTCATACCAGCATTTTATTTTTGCTTGTTACTTTTACTGTTTGGGGATCAGAACTGTAGCTGTTAAAGAACTGTCACCAGGATGCTGGATCAGACAGGTGAAAAAAACCACAGTTTAGGTTCTTAAAATCTAAATTCCATCTAAAGTCAGCCAAATGGAGGAAACATTAGCACTGAAATAGTCCTTCTTTATAGCAGTGTGTCTAGTTTTATTTTTTCAAATAGTTGATGATAACAATGGTGGATCAGGCCCACAAGATCTAAATGTCTGGGAGAATGGAGATGTAGGAGTTGTAGACAGATAAACAGCAGCAACCAGTTTACTGCTGTTATGAGTTACTGCTGTCTAGCAGCTGAGCTCTAGTAAGTCCATATTCCCAGTGACAGTTGAGAAATAAATTGCATTAACACAAACCACATGATAGAAGGAAAGAGAAGGAAACTTCAGAAAGAATCTATGATTTTTGTTGGAAAGTATCCTTTTATTTTTAACTTCAGCATTTGGTTGGTTTGATTTTATGGTATCTTTACTGCATACTGAAGTGACATCATTCACTGTATCTTGGTCTGTTAATGTTTTGCTTTAAACATTTACATATTTGCACAAGGAAATTTCTACATTATTTGCAGTACTCAAAGTCTCTAAGAATATGCAAATTTGAGCCTTGTAGTAACTTAATGGACATTTATATAGCAATTACTATTTTCCCTAGTAAAGTAACCAATGCAAAAATTAAGCCCTCTCAGTGTACTATTGGCAAAGGATGGGAGGAAGAAACTAAGAAGGAATATATGGTAATTGGTAATGGTAAATGGTAATGTTAAAAGAAAATATGGTAAAGAAAATATGGTAAAACTGGCCAAATCACAGGCAAAAGAGATTCTGAAGGGATGTGGTCTAGGAATGCTGAAAAACGGGGATGGGGTGGTTGGTCCCTCTTGTTGCTATGACTTCTTAGTCAATTCTTATAAGAATGTAAGAACATGGAGCAGAATATGTGTAATTTTCTAGTGTATTCTTGGTAACAAAGACCAGTAGAATATGCAAGACAAATGTAGTAGTGAACTTGTAATTAAGCAATCTTGTCATGGTTTGTAGAAAAACTCTTCCAACCCTCTTCAGATTAATTCTTTCTGGGCATGATCAAACTGTTTCACCTCCCATATGACATTTATGGTGACTTGTCAGCTTGTACAAATTCTTCACATTTTCATGGCTAGAAAAAAACACATTTAGAGCAGCTTTAATACTATCAGCAAAATCAATCCCTGTCTTTTCTTCAGTCATTACTGAATGACATCTCAATGTCAACATTGAGTGCACAGACATTCCACTTAAGATTTCTGTTCTAAAGAATTAAATATGATTTTTTTAAGCATAAATTACTTTTCCT
>JANHGN010002014.1:15558-29419 GCA_024605025.1 Megaceryle maxima
CTGCTCTAGTTGCAGATGTCCCTGCTCCCTGCAGGGGGGTTGGACTGGATGACCTTGAAAGGTCCCTTCCCACCCAAACCACTCTGTGACTCTATGATTCTAATATCTTGGGGAAAAAAATTCTTGGAACAAAAGTATCTCTGCTCTCATCAGTCAAAAAGAAATCATAAAAATAAATGTTTTATTGCTGACTTTTGCTGCAGTTGTGATAAGTATCACATCCTAAATATTCCCCCAAGAATAAACCAGCAGCCCCACATCCCACAAAAGCAACACTGGAAAAAAAAGTGAATCTAATTCAGAGACTGACTTGTTCTGGAGCCTGTCAATCACACACACAAAAAAGCTACCGAACTAAAGCGGCCACCATAACCTTTTGGGTACATCTACCTCAGAACTTAGTCCAATTCCCTTCTTAAAATGGAATTAAAAAAAGAAAATGTACAGAAATAAACATGTCTGGGTGAAGCCAGCAGTGACTTACAGCTCCTGATAGAGCTCCAGAACTACTGAAGAAACCCATCTGTGCCCAACAAAGAAATATCAGACACTGTTTGCCAGCAAAACTGGAATAAAAAGAGAAGCAGATGGACAAAACAGTCCCATTTCCCCAACTTTAACTCCTCTCATTACTCCTCTGCAGCTACTTGATGTTGAGGGAGGTGACAAGGGAAGGATACAGCACTTAGGTCATATGCAAAGTACTCCTGAAGGGTGGATAAAAAGCATCTGAAGCTCACAAACGTAGCCCAACATGGATGCACCTCCAAATCCACCTATGCTTGTCTTTGAAGTTCATCCCCAAAAGCAGTAAGAGATTATTTTTTTGTTTTAAATTCAACCTACTTACTTCTTTTTGAGGTTTCTTTTAAGTAATTTCAGGTAGTACCACATGAATTTAACTTGTGTTTTTCAGTACACGCCCAGAATTATACATGGGAAACGTGTACAATTCTTCCTCTGGTCCTGTCACACACCTGGAATACTGTATCCAGTTTTGGACTCCCCAGTTTGAGAGTGACAAGGATCTACTGGAGAGAGTTCAAGAGAGAGCTACAAAGATGATGAAGGGACTTGAGCATCTCCCCTGTGAAGAAAGGCTGAGAGAAATGGAGCTGTTTAGTCTGGAGAGAAGGCTGAGAAGGGACCTTATGAATGTCTATAAATACCTGCAGGGTGGGGTACAAGTGGAAGGGGCCAGGCTCTTTTCTGTAGTGCCCAAAAATAGGACAAGGAGAAATGGGTATGAACTTGAGCATAGAAGTTTCCACCTCAACAGGAGGAGAAACTTCTTCCCTATGAGAGTGACAGAGCCTGGCCCAGGCTGCCCAGAGAGGTTGTGGAGTCTCCTTCTCTGGAGACTTTCAAGCCCCACCTGGCTCTGTTCCTGTGTGGGCTGCCCTGGGTGACCCTGCTCTGGGAGGGGGGTTGGACTCCCTGAGCTCCAGAGGTCCCTTCACACCCTTACCATTCTATGATTCTAGCTCTGTAACCATTCCTATTGTCACTCAAAAATCACACATCCATCTGCAAGGAAACACTTCCAAGTGGGTTGTGCTTTACATTAATAAGCTATAGTTACCTTACTCTTCCTCCCATTTAAAAATTTAAACTCTAATGATGCAAACCAGAAAATGGCATTTTCTTAAAAAAAATAAAGAAATACAAAAATACAACATTTGCCACATGGATACTGAAAGCTACACAGTCAAGTTTATGCCCTCCAGCCAATCTACGCTCTAGGCTGCACTTCTGCTTTCTAAACACTGTCAAATTTGGACTGACTAGTGCTTATGAAATATTTTTTTTCCACTTTTTTTATTTCACTGGAAAACATTGACAAATGTAAGAATCAGTTACAGGACTCAACTGCAAACCAATTCCAGAATCATGAGGTCAGGTTTGCCTGAAAAGCTCATTTTGCTGCTGTTGTTGAAACTCAATGATTTGGTCCAATATAGGGGGGTGCTTCCAAGAAAAAGTCTTATAAAAAAATTCTGCCTCACTTTTATGTCTTTGAGAATCATATCACAGTTACCAAAAGTCAACAATACTTTGCATGAGAAGTCACCACAACTGGCTCCCTCTGACACATCTTTTATATCCTGCTAAAGTGTCACTCAGGGTTTGCAAACGGCTTCGCTGCAGAAGAATCACTGAATGTCTTTGGTTGGAAGAGTCCTTCAAGATCATCTAGTCCCACCTTGACCCAACACTGTGAGCTCATCACTAAACCATGTCCCTAAGCACCAGGTCCACGGGCCAGTTCAATGCCTCTAGGGATGGCGAGTCCACCACTGCCCTGGGCAGAGCATTCCAATGGTTGTTGACCCTTTTGGTGAAGAAATGTTTCCTACCATCCAGCCTGAACCCCTCGTGGTGAAGCTTGCAGCCATTTCCTCTGCTCCTGTCACAGGGAGAAGAGGCTCTCCCCCTCCTCACTCCAACCTCCTTTCAGGTAGTTGTAGAGAGTGAGAAGGTCTCCCCTCAGCCTCCTCTTCTCCAGACTAAACAACCCCAGCTCCCTCAGCTGTTCCTGACAGGACTTGTGCTCCAGGCCCTTCACCGGCCTTTTCTGGACACTCTCCAGCACTTCTCTGTCCTTCCTACAGTAAGAGGCCCAGAAGTGAACACAGTATTCAAAGCGTGGCCTCAACAGTGCCAAGTAACAGGGGGACGATCACCTCCCTATTCCTGCTGGCCACAGTATTTCTAATACAAGCCAGGATGGCACTGGCCTGCTTGGCCACCGCTGACCAAGCATTTAGTCAACTGTCAATCAACACCCCCAAGTCCTTTTCCAACCACACATCCCCACGTCTGTAGCTTGCTCTGGGGTTGTTATGACCCAAGTGCAGGACCTGGCACTTGGCCTTGTTGAACCCCATGCAGTTAACCTTGGCCCACTGACCCAACCTGTCCAGGTCCTGCTGTAAAGCTTCCCTACCCTCTAGCAGATCGACACACCCATCTAGCTTGGTGTCATCTGCATATTTCCTAAGAGTACACTCAATCCCCTCATCCAGATCATTGATAAAGACATTAAAGAGAACAGGCCCCAGTACTGAACCCTGGGGAACACCACTTGTGACTGGACACCAGCCAGATTTAGCTCTGTTCACTGCCACTCTTTCTGCCCGGCCATCCAGCCAGTTTTTTTAGCCAGTGCAGAGTGAATTTATCCAAGCCTTGCCCCTAAGTTTCTGAAGGAGAATGCTGTGGGTGACAGTGTCAAAGGCTTTACTAAAGTCCAGGTAGACAATGTCCACAGCTCTTCCCTCATCCACTAGGCGGGTCACCTTGTTGTAGAAGGAGATCAGGTTAGTCAGGCAGGACCTGCCTTTCATAAACCCATGCTGATCAAGCTCCTAAAATGATCCTACCTAGCAAGGAGGACAAAATCTCTAAGGAAAGGGCTGGTTTCATCAAGATTTGAGAGCAGTACCAAAGCAGAGTATCTACCATGTTGTTAAAGCTTGACAGGTATCTATGACATGCAGAGAAGTGGACATCAACACGGATAAACAACGTCTTATTTTGCAGAAGTCATAAGCTTTGTAGTTTAGTAACAAAAAATATTCACAAGTGAACTTCTATCTCTCCTTTAACACTGTGAACTTTCTTTGCAAGTTTGAGTGTTGCAGGTTGGCATTTTCACCAACCATCGTGAGTCTTAGACATCGTTTAGCTTAATGAAATGATTTCCAAAACTGCTTTTACTCCCATCTGTGGGACAAGCTCTCATTCAGTTAAGAGAAACTTTTCCCCTCTGTGCATATGAAGTACATTTTAATGGGATTCAACAGAGTGTTAAGTTTTCTTAAAATTTAAGCAAAATTTACCAGTATTTCCTTTCATACTTTGCTGTACAGCAGAAGGGATGTCACACTAACAATTGTGATTCGCTCACCGAAACCCTCCACAAGCAATTTGCCTTTGAAACCCTCTCACACTCACATTATTCCAAATAAAAATGTAGCTCTACAACAGCCACTGCTGACTACAAGCGATTTTCACCTACTGCCACAAGGTAGGAAGAGTTAAGGAATAAGAATAAGTTGGCAGCTTACACTTGTTCAGCTTGCTTGTGCATCTCATTCTCATCTCCTGTATTAAAAACAACAATGACAAAATGTTTGCTTTGAGCACTTTCAGAAGTATTTATACAGAATTTCTTGGGCATAACTTTTCTGCTGAGTATCAAACAGGACATTTATCTGGTATTTTATATGCAGTTTGTTTGCATAATTAAAAATAAAAAAAAGAGCATAGCACAGGTTGACTTGTGTTACTACCAAGACCCACATCCCCTAAAGCTAGCTGCACTAGGTCAGAATAAAGATCCCTCCAATGCTGTATCCCATCTCCTGGAGTTTTAACTCCCAGGAAAAAGCCCAACCAGAGCAAACACATGCTAGAATTCCTTCTGTTTTACAAGCTTCCAATCTTCTTCTCTTCCTTCTTTTTCTTTCTGAGCTGGATATGGTTTCAAGGCATGGAGTAACCCACAGGAGACCGACTGGATCCACGGACTCGTGCAGGCATTGAAAATGGGTAAGAAAACTGCTTTTAACAACTTTGCATGGCTTGTTTTTATTAAGGGAGACAGCGATTATAACACACTATATTTGAGCCAAACCAGAGGATAAAGGATAAAAGTCAAAGAATTTGCTCTATCCTTTTACAAATCCTCAATGATTTTGTCGTTAATTAATTCATTAATTAAATAAACAGCCTTATTTGAGCACTACCACTTGGAATTCCTGTATTTTTGGGGTCTGCTTTTCTATCAAACCTGTATGGAACACAGACTCAGATGTTTATCTAGTAAAAATCCTCAGTGATTTTGTCAATAAGTAAGTAAATAACTAAAACCAGCCTTATTTGACCACTACCACTTTGAATGATTGTATTTTTGGGGTCTCCTTTTCTATTTCATTCTCCATCTCATTTTCTCTCTCATTCTATCTCATTTTCTATCTATTATCTTCTTTTCTCTGTTCTATGGGACATAGACTTAGGTTTATGTAGTACCTGTAAAAGGCTGGCAGATGAAGGTGGGATGTGCAACAGAACAATGTTCTGCTTTGATTTCATGCCCTGGCTACAGAACCACACAGTGTCTACCACTCTTAACGCTCATAAAGGAATCAAAGCCATCTGTTAATTGCTATGAAAGTGAAATAATCTAAGAGAAGAAATGCCTTAAATTGCTGCTTGGCATTTTTTATATACTTACCCAGCAAAGGAATGTGAGTGGTTCCAAAAAAATAGGTCCTGGAACAAGCCAGAGGTCCCTTTGGAGATACACACTGCACAACCTAGTTGTCAGTATTAATGAGATACAAAAAGACCTTAGTGAAAAAAAAGATATTAGTGCAATAATTACCAAGAAGCTAAGCTCCCCTTCTAACCACTGCCACACTACAGGAAGTGTACAACACAGACTTAACTGGATTTGAAAAATAAAAAACAACTTACGTTTTCAAAGGTTTATTTCACTTTTGACTTGACCTGAATGGTTGAAAGACTTTGGAAAGGAGATGAGCTCTGAATTCCGTAAGCGTTAAGCTCGTGTTTTCAATTTCCTATGTCAACTGCTCTTTGCATGAAGAGGAAAGTGTGTCAGGTTCCCACAACTATGCTTGCACTTGGTCTTACTTACTATTTTCATGACACCCTATTAAAACAGAGTCACCTGTACCTGTAAATAAACCACCTTTTTAAGAACAGCGTCAGAATCTGAGGACAACAGACGGGGCAAGTCCATTGGAATAAAGTTGTACTTGCACTTGGAAAGATATCAGATGGACTCGATGGGAATGTTAACAAGGGGAGAAAAAGAAACAACCAACCAAAATTGGAAATGTTTGTATAGAAACGGGGTTAAGACAGAGCAGCAAATGGAGAATGAGATTTCACCACCACGCTAAACCAATCCTTTCTCAGGCTTTTGACACACGCAATGTGTCCGGAATCCCCACATCCATCCATTCCTAAAGCAACTTATGCGTGAAATGTAATTGTGACAAGCTCATCAACTCACTCCCTCAATCATACGTCCACTCCACGATGACCTGTACTCAACCACATCCACCTCCTCAGCAGCACAGACTTTGGACTCGCACAACTGACGGACACTCCCGGAGCCCACGGAAACGGGCTGGCAGGGAGAACTACACAAGGCAATCTTCACACTACCTCTCCTCCTTCGCTGCGAGTTACCTTCTGGATGCACCCAGCCCAGCCAGCCAGAGGATCTGAATTCCCTGGGGTCGCTTCCCCAGTTACGTCCCCTGCGCGGCAGTGCAACAAGCCATCGACCTCATCATATGTTTTATAACTAAGCTTTTACTTGAAAATGGAAACAAGTTAATCTTAACAACTTGATCTTAACAGTCTTTCAACACCAGAAAGATTTTTTTCAGAGTTTGATCAGCCGTTCAGTGGCTGAAGCATACGCTGAAATTTGGATACACGTGAGTACCCTGAGTCCATTCCAACAACAAAAAAGCATCTTTCCCATTTTTTAAGAAATTACTAAACAATTCTGATCAAAATCAAAGAAAAGCTGCGTGTCAGAGATAAGTACAGCAGGAAGATTTTCACCTTATGGCTGCAACAAACTTCCTTGTGTTTCCCTCTTCCCCCACCCCACATATTTACAGCACCACAAGTGTTGGCTTTTTTACAGGAGAAACTTTTTAACTCGTTCAGCAGTCCCTGATTAAACATCCAGTATAGATGGAAAAAGAAAGAAAAAGAAAATTTCCTCCTTAAATTGACTGATTGTTAATGTATCATCTGCTTTTACTTGTGAAGAACTGGGTATTTAACTCATGGAAGGTAAATATTTTTAAGGCACAAAAAATTATGAAGTAAAAGAAAATACACACTGCTTCAAAACATCAGGTAACTACTTAAAAGCCTTACCATGTGTTTAGCAGTGCTTCCACCGAGGCCAGTGTTTCGAACAAGATGCCCTTCTGATGGAAAATTGAAGTTACCAGAGTTCAAGTTGTCCTTAGTTGAGTGGCTACCAAACAGAACAAAGGGCTGCCGGCTGGGGCTGAGGAGAAAAGAGGGTATCACCACCAGAATGCTTCAAGAAAACTTGCAAACAACAAATGAAATCAAAGTTTTCAAGTCTGTTGGACCAACTATTGAATTTCTCCTAAGAGTAGGACAAAAAAAAAAAAAAAGCTTATTATTCCAACTGCAGAAAGCTTCTCCCTGAAAAGATCGAGTCCTAAAGAAAAAATACCTCCTTGAATTAATAAGCCTGTAATTTCTTTTGTATACGAGAACATATCTCAAAGCTGTTTCTCAAATGCTACTAGATGAGGGTTTTTTTTCCCTTTTTTTTGAAGTAAATTGCCTCGAAAAGCTGACTAGATCAAACTTTACCATCTTGAAAACCCCTGAAACCTATATTGGAACTAAACAGAACTATTTTGGTTTTAGTTCTGGCTTCGAACACAAGACTCAACTGGAGAGGTCATGGTTTTTCCTTTTTGTTAGTTAAATGCAAACAACATAGGATGCCAAAGCCAATTAAAGGACATTGAACTCCTGCTGTTTCATTCCAGATACAGAAAAATCTGCAGAGATAGTCAAGTAGCAAAGCAACTTTATTTAGCTTGAAAGAGCAGAACGCTTGGGTTTGCAACATGTAACGAAGAACTTTCTTCTCTCAGGTAAAATTCTATGGTGAAATAAAACAAAGCTGACCTGGACTGTTCAGCTTCTGTTGGCTCAGACTAGGGGTTTTAAATGCCTTGCTTTCAGCGTTGGTCTTGTGACTCACCAAAGTATAGTGGACTTCTTCAACCTTCCTGTTTTAACTGGTTTTAGGTTATATAAATTTTAGGACATGTAAAGAGAAACAATATTTTCAGATGTCAGCTGTGCTGTGTAATAAGTTTGTAGAACTGTAGAAATGTCTGGGTTGGAAGGGACCTTTCAAGGTCATCCAGTCCAACCCCCCTGCTGAGACCAGGGACATCTGCAACTAGAGCAGGGTGCTCAGAGCCTCATCAAGTCTCATCCTGAATGTCTCCAGGGATGGGGCTTCAACCACCTCCCTGGGCAACCTGTTCCAGTGTCTACCACCCTCGTGGTAAAGACAGTTCATGAGTTTCTTTAGATATCAGATCACGAATAAATTGATCCCATTAGGATGCACAAGGTGGGTGGTTTCAAACATACTGACGTTGTATAGCAAGTAACTACAGCATTAAATCCCATGAAAATTTGGCTTATCCTTCAGAGAGTTGATTTTTTTTTAATATACAGAGATGAGATGTGATAGACTGAGATGGTCCCAATAGGAATTACAAGCATTATGGTATCAGAGATAGAAAAATAATGTATGGAGATATTAGTGGCACCACAATTTCTCAGGAAATAATGAGTAATACCTGTTATCTGTGATATGGCTTGAGATCATTCCATGGCTGAAATAACTTCTGAAAGGCTGTAAAGAACAAAAAAACCCCAAACCTGATTAACAAGTAAACAAACATATGATACATCATAGAATCACAGAATGGTTTGGGTTGGAAAAGACCTTCCAAGGTCATCCAGTCCAACCCCCCTGCACTGAGCAGGGACATCTGCAACTAGAGCAGGGTGCTCAGAGCCCTGGCCAACCTCACCTGGGATGGTGCCAGGGATGGGGCAGTGACCACCTCTCTGGGCAACCCGGGACAGGCTCTCACCACCCTCAGGTTGATTTTTTTCTTCCTTTTCTCTAACCTAAGTCTCCCCTCTTTTGGTTTCAAACTATCAACCCTTGTCCTGTCACAACAGGCCCTACTAAAAACATTGTCCCCATCTTTCTGGCAGAAACTTTGAAAGGCCCCCAGAAGGTCTCCCCGGAGCCTTCTCCTCTGCAGGATGAACCCCCCCAGCTCTCCCAGCCTGGCCTCCCAGCAGAGGGGTTCCAGCCCTCCCAGCACTGCCATGGACAGCTCTGGTCCTGCTCCAACAGGTTCCCATCTCTGCTGTGCTAAGAACTCCAGAGCTGGCCCCAGCACTGCAGAAGGGGATTTCACCAAAGCAGAGGAGTAGAATCACCTTCCTCAACCTGCTGGCCACATTGTCATTATCCTTATCATCAAAAAGAAACCCTAATTATCCTTCTCAGACAAAACTTTTGAACCATCAAAAACTACTTCCAGCCTCCATAAACAAATTTAAACACCATTAAGTCTCATAAAAAAACCTTAAAAACCAACAGCCACTACCAAAAAGTAGCAGGTTATCTTCACCCGTGCTCTATGTTACCATCAGTTATGTTTGAGATTCCACACGTGCAACCTCAACTTGTCAGGAAGAGGATGAAGCAGAACTTGCACCAAAATGGAACTTGATCAATCTACCCACAAACAGTGCCAACCTAATTCAAATGAATCCAATAAAATGAGAACAAAGACTCGACTCAATTACACCAGGCAGTCTTAAGCCATCACCCCACGGATAGGTAAGATGGGTGATGAACTTCATAGGTTTCTACTCCTCAAAACACAAAAGGTGAGATGAGGTAGGGAGAAAACCACCCTGAAAACTCAAAATCAATGCTGAGTATTTATTCTTTCTACATAGATGACAGCAGCATTTCAAAGGATTACTGAAGCAGGCCTACCTCCCCTGCCTGAGATTCTGATAGTTCCAGAATGAAGGGAATTTCAGTATCAAAATTAGCAAAAAAGTTGGTCCACTGGTGCTCAAACATCATTAAATCCTAGAAGAAAGCAGATATTCAACATTACTTAGTAAGGCAAGTGTTATACCAGAGAGAAGTAGTCACGGGTTGTACTAAATGACCACAAATTACTTCAGAACATGATGGATTCCATTTTCCTATGCAGTATGAGAATATATGCAGCCCTATGGGATAACAAGTACAGGAAAATAAACATCTTTTAAAAGATAAGGACTTTCTGCTGGGTTTTAAGGGGTCTTTTTTGGCTGCGTGTTTTTCTGTTTGTTTGGGGGTTGTTGGTTTTTTGGAGAGAGAAGATACAGAAGAGGGAAAAGGACCATATTAGCATCAAGATTGTTATCATCAAGAACAAACCTGAATTATTCTTCTTAGAGAAAACTTCTGAACCCTCAAAAGCTATTTCCAGCCTCCATAAACATCTTTAAACACCCTGCACTATCTACTTTTTACCTAAGGAAGCAGGAGGTGATGCATAACTCAGCCCTTATGTTTCCCATAAGACTTTGAAAACAGACACTTGGACAGATTTACTTTTCAATTTTAAAACCTCTTTATGGTCCCAGAGTAGTTTGTACCTGAGGTTAAATAAACTCAATGACAGAAAATGAGGAGCAGGGTGAGGAATTTGGGAGGCTCATGATATGCAGGTGGCAGACAGTCATTTATCTGCTTTGATAAAAAATATTGCTAAGGGGAAAATGAAATATCAGCAACACTTTACTAAAGCAGAATGTAAAAAGAAAAAGAAAAAAGGAAAAAGACTATGGGTATGTGTTGCATTTGAATTAATTAAAAAGAAATAAATCAGAGAATCAAAAAAGAGTGTGTGATGCTGATAAAGTAGGGATCTTAATATCTGTGATTACATTCAGTTCCTTATCACATACTGATTTGCTTCTCATCTTCCATCCCAATTTCAGTGTATGTAGAAGAAGCAAAACCTCAACTATGATTTTAGCAGTGGTGTACAGTACTGTAAAGCATTTTCCTTCAGACACCTCATTAAAGCAACAATGAATGAAATTTAGAGAGCAAATGGGGATGAAATTTTACAAGCCTTCCCAAATATGAATAAAATTTACACTTGAGGTTTAGAACAAAGTTTTACATTTAAAGGGAGAAATTATCATTAAAGATTATTCCAGCCTCAAAGAAGCTTTTCACAGAAGCTCAGAACTAAATAGCATTGTCAGTTTTTTGGAGCATGCCAATGTTGTACAGAACATTCTTTTAAATCCCAACCAGAGTTCAAATCAAAACTTTTGGAAATCGAAGTTGTGTTAAAAAAATAAAAACATACACCAGCTTCACATGTTATTTAAGATCATTTAACTTCATCCTCACTGAGAAAATGAATCATTTTTTTAAATAACCAATTTCTGTGAAAACAGAAGTGTACCAAACCATCATTTTTAATTACCCACCTTTGAAGTCAATTTGATAACAATTTTCAACTCTAAAAATAGGATAAATAAATCTGTCTCGGGGTAGATTTACCAGGTACAAAAAAGAGTCCCAAATATTTACCTCAGGAAGGGAGAAATGAAGCACCAGAGAGTGACTATTTAGACTGACAGCCTTGTCAGCTGTAGGATATTTTCATTTTCATTACAGCACTTGATTAAACAATCAAACTGCTGTATTTTATTATTAAAGGATACTTGCTGCTGAGTTTGCTACATATTAAAAGCCTATTTGCTGCCAAGCTAGAAACTTATAAAAAAATAACAACCAAATAATCTATACTAATACTCATGCACTGCTTTCTCCTCTCACACTGGGACCAGAACATCCCATTAATATGAGGAATCACTTCACACTGCGTACGTTTTTATTTCACACAGCATCAGGGCAGCCACTGTGTGTCACTGTTACCCACTGAAAGTTGTAACAAAGCAATACTGAAAGTGTTGGTGGCTGGGTTTTTTTTCTTAGAAGAAAAGGCTGTACCTTAAAATGAATTTCCACCCACCCCGCTGCAAAAGGAGGATTAAAACATAGCAAGATACCAACTTTCTGGGTCCTATAAGCTGAAGGACAGTCATGGCAGTTAGAAACGTTTTTAGGAGAATTTAGGCAAATTAAGAAGGTCAAGGTATCCAAGACAAGCTATTCTCATGTTTTGTGGACTTTGTGGTAGATTTGAGGAAAGAAAAGAGACCCTACGAACAACAGCATGCAGAGCCAGTAGGTTAAGCCCCTAAGTACTATCAAAACCAAAAAAAACCACAACAATTTTGCTCTGTGGCTCCACTGACAGTTAATTCAGAATATTTCACCTGCATTACCTCAAAGAGCAAGTCCTCCAAGGAAACAGGATCCATTTTGCTGTACGTCTTCCACAAATCGACGCTGACATCCATTAGCTGAAAAAAAGATTTTAAACACACTTCTGTGAAAACCACCACGAGGAACACCTCAGATTCAGGTCTAAGCCATGCTGAAGCAGACCTGCAGCAGACTGCCCAGTCTAACAACTCCTCCTTAACTCTGAATGCAGAGATATTTGTACACTAGTGGTTGTAAAAGAATTGACCAGATAGATGCAAGTGTTGTGGGTGCTGCAGAGACTCGTCTCCTCAAGAGAAGGTTTAAAGTTTGTGCAAAGGTTTTGCTTGCATCTTTCAAACTGATTATTTCACAAAGTTCTTTTCAACTTAACAGCAAAGAAGAGTCTCAGCTGGTGCAAGCCAAAAGGTAGTAGTGTTGGGGGATATGGTCTGGGGAGAACTTGTAGAGTAGGGTTAACGGTTGGACACAATGATCCCAAGGGTATTTTCCAACCTAATCTCTGTGATTCTGTGAAAGATCAGTTTGCTGAGACAAGAAGCACTTCATGATCTTAAAGATCTTCTCCAGCTTTGATGATTCTGTGATTCTCGAGGATTCTAAGAAGCAGATTCCAAGATTACTCATCCCATACACCCAGCCATTTCTTGCTGTAAGCGTAATGTAAATTTAGGCTAAGCTAATTTAACTTAGCAATTAGCAATACCCTCTTCCACATCCTAGGATGATGCCTCTGAGAACACTATTCCAAAATATCTTTGTAAAGGACACTTTCACCTGAATAATTTCTGCATTTACACGGTTCTTCACCGCTGATTTAATTACAGTTATTCTGGTTACTTGTGTTATTAGACACGGCAAAAAAATGATTTCCCAGATGTCACTTCCATTCACCTATCACGTTCTCTGGATTACAGTAACCCTGAGCAACTCTGACTTGTATAGTAAGAGAGCAACTGCCCTTAAAACACTGAAAAAAAAAAAGTTACAGACCAGGTTGGACAGGGCTTTGAGTAACCTGCTCTAGTGGGAGGTGTCCCTGCCCACGGCAGGGGGTGTGAAATGAGATGTTCTTGAAGGTCCCTTCCAACCCAAACCATTCTGTGATTCTATGTTCATTAGATTATCTTCAAATCTAACAGCATAGAACATACAGCAGAGGGGAAGTCAGTATGAAGAGCTAAAAATGCACCAAGAACATCCTCTTTTGATAAAGGCAGAAGCATTTTCATTTATAGCTCATTTACAGTGATCCCAAACGTTACTTCCCCCATAGATTGGTTTATCCTCCCCTTCTGTGACATACAGCAGCTGCCCAACAGATAACCACGCATAACAGTTACATAAAAAGTTAAGAATGCCACTTCCCACTTGAAATCCCCTTATGACTTTAAGGAGGAAGAAAGCAAGAACTCAAGTTGGAACTGGCTGAACTGCCAGAGCTGAACTGGAACTGGCTGACTCGCCAGCTAACCCTTGTTAAAAAAGATCCTGAGAATTTTTGTTGCTGTTTTTTAACTCTGCAAGAGCACTGTAAAGACACCATCAACTCCCACGGAGAAACAGGAGAGACTCTGGCTTTACAAAGTCATTGCCACACTGTGCCTTCACAGTTTGGGGGGTGTTCAGCCTGGAGAAGAGAAGGCTCTGGGGAGACCTTCTAGAGGCCTTTTGGGACTTCAAGAGGCCTGGAAGAAAGATGGGGACAGACTTTTGAGCAGGGCCTGTTGGGACAGGACAAAGATGATGGTTTGAAACTAAAAGAGGAAGATTTAGACTGGAGAGAAGGAGGACATTTTTGACACTGAGGGTGGTGAGAGCCTGGCCCAGGCTGCCCAGAGAGGT
>JANHGN010002015.1:0-56767 GCA_024605025.1 Megaceryle maxima
GCCCTGGGAGCAGAAGGGCAGGATCCCCCCCTCCCCTGCTGCCCACACTGCTGGGGGTGCAGCCCAGGGTGCCACCGGCTGCTGGGCTGTGAGCGCACGGTGCTGGCTCAGCTCCAGCTGCTCATCCCCAGCTCCCCCAAGTCCTTCTCCCCAGGGCTGCTCTGGGTCCCTTCACCCCAGGCTGTGCTGATACCAGGGTCTGCCCAGACCCAGGTGCAGGAAGAAAGACTTTAAAAAGATTTGAGGATGTGGGAAGACACCGGAGTTATGAAGGCAAGAAAGGGTTCCCTCACTATCTTTTATGTGCTGGCTTAAGACACTGGGCTGGCTATTCAGATGGTTTGTAGGAGGTGAGCATCGATGATTGCAATGGCCTTTGCTGGTCTTGATAAAACCCTAACTTTAGATCACAGATCTTTAGCCTTGCCTAGGCTTTCCTTTCCTTTGTCTTACTTATTAGAGATATTCCAGCACTTTGCTTTACTCCTACATATCAGCAGCCTACCAACAGAGAAAGGTACATGACAGAAAAGGATCACTGCAGCCCAGTGAACAAGGATGTGATGGAAGGGGAACAGAGCACATCACTGAGCCAGTGCACAGCTTCTATTTAGAGAGGACATATTCCCGAGTTCCTCTTTTATGCCATGAAGTCATCATTATACTCATTTCTTGGTGCAGACTTTGGACTGGATTGACAAAGAGAATATGTAGAGGCACCAGCTCTGGGGCTGATGGCCACCAGGGAAGAGGATGGCAGGGTCCTGATGCACTACAATGATGGGGACAGTGGCAACACAGCTCTGCTCTCGAGTGTAAACTCGTCTGGGTGCAGTGGTGGCCCTTGCCGAGGCAGCAGCCAGCCTCTCCTTGCTGCTTGGCCAGTTCCCTCATCCTCAGCAACCCAGAAAGCCCTTCCTCCTCCATCCCTTCAGGAGTGGCTGTGAGCCCTTCCCATACACACCTGCCATTGGCTTACTGGCCATTTTGGTGTTTTATTGTATTTTCTTTTGCTTTTGTTTAGTTTAGCTCTATTCTATTCTATTCTATTCTATTTCATTCCAGGCAGATCCCCTATCATTCGTCAGCATCAGCAGTGAACCCTGGCCCATCCCGTGGGGACCAGCTCCATGCTGCCAGTGGAGCATTCCTCATCCGCCCTTTCCAGAGAAGTGTGCATGCCTTTTGTTACCTGCCAGGGAAGCTGAGGAACAGGATTGCTCAATTAACATATATGTACCTTGGCAGGGCACCAGCCCGAATCGCTGGCTCCACCCTGCCTTCCCTTCCCTGTAGCCATATCGCTTCCCCCCTCCTTCTTTGACATACCATTCCTCCTCACTATCTAGGCTAATCTTCATCAGTCATTGCCCTGATGCTCTCCTGCTCTGACATGCTCTGAGTTTCAGTACAATTCCTGCGGCAGGTCGTGTCACGTCCTCTCACGCCGGCTGCTTTACATGGATCCCTGCTGAGGCACCGCACAGCCTTGAGCAAGGCTTCTTCTGCTTGCAGTAATTCAGGGCGTCTTTCTTTATTGCTGCCTGTTCAGCTCCCAGGAGGAGGAGCCGGGGCTTTCAGTTTGCTTTGGAGAGCTGGCTAAAACGGTGCAGGGCAGAAACCAGCCAGCGTGTTCCAGCTTGAGCTCTTGCCTGTGTGATTTAGACACTGAGGGATGCAGATTTGTTATTTCTGGAATGTCAGAAAGTTTCACTTGGGGTGGTTTTTTGTTTGTTTTCCAGAACAGCCCAACCAACACCCTGCTTACGGCTGACACCCCATGATTTTTTCAGCAAAAGGGGTCTGCTTCTGCCACATCTCTGCTGCTGCAGGAGATACATCACTTCCCTCGCCAGCTTGCCTATGTGAAGACAGTGACCGAGGGTCCAGCAAGGGAAGGGGCCAATCTATGCCATTTGTTCCTTCCTGCCCTGAGCTCCCCTGCCCACCTCAATCCATCCTTCATCCCTCCAAGCCACACCAACCCTTTTTCCCATCCTTCACTTGTGCTCTCTGTTTTTCTACAACCTTTCCCATTTGCTTCATATCTTTGCGGGGTTGTGTGTTACCATGCTAGATGACACTTTGCCCTGTCACCTTGCAACTCAGTTGTGCGACCCTCAGCATGGCACAGAAAGAGGTGCCACTCTTTTTTCGGTAAGGGGTCTGTGAAGTTGTCCTGTCTGTCCACTCAAGCCATATCTTGCTGGTGGAGGAGAGTTTTGCAGAGCACCAAATGGTGCATTGCACTGAGGTGATGGGGAAATTCTTGGTGGTTTTGATTGTGTGGGTGAAGGAGAAGTACCTGAGCTGAGGAGGATAGGCCTCCCAGGTGTAGAGGACACAGAGGAGAAACATCCCCCAGAACAGACCATGGGAGCAAATCTGGGGGCTCACTGAAAGGGAGCTGGCGTGCCCGTGTCTGTGATTGTGCTGGCTGCTCAGCTAACATGCAAAAGAGGTCCTGCTGCCTTCGTGTTTACATCTGGTATTGCTTCCCTGGGCAAATCACAGGGCTGGCCAAAGCCCAGTGTCACGGGCTGTAATCTGCAGTCTTTGTGCTTTGTCATATAGCAGTTCCTCGAGCTGATGCTGCAGGGCGCTTTGAATGCTAACGATGCATTTCTATGGTATTTTTCACCCTAAGTAATTGCAATGGACCTGAGAGAGGAGCCGTGGCAAAAGAAAGCTGTCCTGGAGAGAGAACACACTGCATGGAGAGGGATGCAGCTATGGAGACTGGGTACTATCCTCACCCACAGGTAAATTCCCAAAGGAAGCTTAGAGCTGAGAAATATAATCAAACCAAGTTATAAATATACCAAATTGTACCAGTCCCACTTTCAACTTCTTTCTTGGTGGTGTTACTGCTGCTGGGTAATGAATAAACTCCTGTAGACACCAGAAATACTCTTTCATGAAGGACTTTAAGTTTCCCAAATCTGTGCCTTCTCTGACCTGGAGCTGTTCTTCTTGTGGTCCTTCTAGCTTAGCTGAAACCTTCCACATTTATGTTCTTTAGGGTTATATTTCACCAATGACATGTAAAAGTCCAACACCAAACTGAGGGGGGTGGAGCAGCCTCTGAGCCCTGGGGTTTCCAGCTGTCTCGCCTGCTCTCTCTGTGGGGGGGAAGGAGCAGAGCAAGGAGGCAGAGGACACCCCTCTCTGATGGGCAGTCATTGCCTCCCCCACCTCTATTTCCACCCTGGCAACTGGCAGTTACTACTATTTTAATTAACAAAAAATAAGGAAGAAGGAAGTTTGGAATTCAGGCATATAAAAATGCTTGGCCAAAAAGCAGAAAACAGAGAGAAATGAGTTCAAGAAACTAATTTCCTTTCATGGTGACAATTTTATAGCCCCCAAAAAGAAAAAGGCAAGAGTGAAACATGCCTGGTGCAACCACTAAGCCACTAAAAAGGCCAACAAAAATTGGTTGCTTAACAGCTGGCCTTCAAATAAAGGTGGAACAGAGCTGTGCTTGTTGCAGGCCTGTTTCCCTATCTTGGCTCCCAATGACTAAGACATTTATCACATACTAAGCCCAGAGCAAGTTATTGCCCTGCCTGAGCAACAATGACCCTAAGTCTGGAGGTACTCTACAGTGGTCTCTTCAGACATGCAGTCCTAAAGCCAGCCTGATGTAGGTGCCTAGCTTAGGCTCACTGGATGAGCCCTGAAGACCTTCTGGAACCTTGTATCCAGCCTGGGCTGCAGTCCTGATGACAAGGAAGCCATTGAATCCTGCTCCCCTTGTGCCTCCTTGAGATTTGGCCAAGCCTGGGCAGCCTGGCTCTGCCCTGGTTCCTCTGCTCACCCTCCTTGTGCCACTGGCCACTGCCTGGCCCCTGTGACAATAGGGAGAAGGAAGAAGAGGAGGGCATTAGGCAAATATCCCCAACTTCTTAAGATTCCTGCTTAATAAGCATATTTGCTCAGTACCGCATTGCCCCTGTATCAGTAATCTTATCAGGCTGAGCCTGCCTCTGCCACCTGCAAGCAGAGATATTGGGGGGGGGGGGAGGAGGCATAAACCAGTTTGTTTTAAGTTCCTAGGTGCTAAAGTCAAGAACAACTTTCAAAGTGAACTTATCGTTTTATTTTTGTCATAAAAAAAAAAAAAAAAGAAAAGGGATAAAACACAAGCGGCTTGCTTTATGATTCCCTGATTGCAGATGTTTCCTGTCGGGTGGCCGCAGTGCTTGGCTTTCTGTTTGCCACTACCAAAAGGTGAAAGCGTTTGGCACTGTTTTGGGCACGTGTTGAGCCCCTGAGCCTTGCACGCCACCTTCCCAGGAGGTGCCAAGTCCTATGGCTTCACCTCTCTACGTGCCTGCGTGCGCGCAGAAGGGCTCTCCTATCTGTACCCAGGCTAAAACTGCGTTTCCAAAAGGAGTCGTAGGAACTCGCTGAAGAAAACAAGGTGTGGTAACATGTAACTGCCCACTGCCACTTCAAGTGGCTTGTAAAATATTTTCTGGCCAACTGCTCAGACATCTTACTCATACCAGGTTCAGGCCAGATCCTGACCAGTAAACTTGACCTCACCTGTGGGCTCACAAGTCCTGCAGCCAGGGAGCCCTGGCACCATCCAGGGCTTTGGTAGTGGCCCACTCCTGACCTCATTTGTCTTTGAGCCTGACACAGGCTTTATAACACTCCAGGCACAAGCTGATACACTGACACAATCTTCATCATTAAAGAATAGAACAAAACATAACCCCCTTATTTCTACAACTGTATTACAAGTATGTAGGACCTTTCTATATTACAAGTACATACTTGTAATATAGAAAGCAATCTTGACCAATTCTGTCATGCCTTAAACAGATAAAAATCCAGTGTTTTTAGAAAGTTTTGAAGCCTCATGCTTTTTTCAAGTGATAAATTGCATCAAACATCTCAGACATCTGGAGTAACAGAAATCCCAGAAAAGGCATGTGCTGGGCACAGCACTGGTGATATGAAAAATGTGGTTTATTTCTCTTCTGACCCTTTATCTTGCGGATACCAACTGCATTGCATCCAGGCACTGCCTCCCTCCTTCCTTAAGCATGTCAAAGGAGTATAGACACATGGTGTGGAAACAGCACTTGTTTTCTAGGTGTATGTTTGGCTGAGCACCAAAGCTCAGCATCCCCCAGCAAAGCAACACAGCACATGTATGCTCCCGGTGCATTGCCATCAAGGGCATCGCATTCTACACGAGCACCAAAACTCATGCACTTTAAGCTCTTTGGTGGGCTCTGCCCTGGAATGAGCAGTGGCAGGGGCATGTGAAGCTGGATGATGAGGCAAGGAGGGGATTTTTGGTATTCAGCCCTTAACACTGGCCTGTGCCTCTGCCTGGGCAGGCATGCTGGTGCTGAGCAGCTGGGCTACAGGAACACTCCTGGAGCACTTGCAACCCCACGGCTTTGTGGGCAGAAGATGCCGACATGGGTCAGGATAAGAGATGCCAGCCTGATTTTGGAGATAGGGAGGGAGACTTTTCATCTCAGATATCGTTGTGGTCAGCCTTCACACAGGGACTCAGGTCTGGGAGAAAATCCTTCAGGTGAACATGCTGCTGAACACATCGAGTTGCCCTCTCAGAGACAAGGTCTGCAACCAAATGCTGTGTCGCTACTGTTTTTGAAGGGGAAAATAAAACAATCCTGAGACAGAAAAATGTGAGGCTCTAAGGGTTGTTTTCCCCCCTCTTTCTCCCTCACTGAGCCATGAGGATGAGGGGTAGCTGGAGGCTCAGGATCTGTCAGCTCCCCAGCCCTACCCTGCACTTCAAACAGGACAAACAGGTTATGACATTAAAGTTTCAAAACCTGGGGGGTTCCTTGCACGGGAGAGGTCAATCCAGGGGCACTCCAGGCCCCTGGAGAAGGGGAGGAGATGCTTTTGGGTTTGAAATGCGGATGCAACTTTTCCAATATCAGAGGTGGCTCAGAAGAAAACCAAACCTGCTCTCCCCACCCACCTCCCTCCTCCAGCATCTCTGAGAAGCTCTCTACCTTGGTAGGTGGAGGCTCAAAAATACATTGCCCTGGGCCAGACTGTATCTCACCCTGATCAAGTAGCCCTGGCTGGGGCAGCTGCCTCCAGCCTGGGGCCAGGCTCCATGCACCCAGCTGGGTAACACTTGAGCATCCAGCTGCAAACCAGCTGTGGGGGAACTGGTCCCCTCCCTGATAACAATCATACCCCAAAAATGGTCTTAAAGTCTTAAACCCAGAACTTGCAGAGATGCTGCCTGTCAGGTCTCTGTGCCATTCCCACCTTGATGATGGAAGTGATGATGGAAGATAATGGGCACAAACAGGTCTCAGGTTTATTACTCCAACTGTGTATTGACATGGGAGGGCTGTGGGCAACCCATGGAGCTGTGAAATGTGGGGTTTGGAAAGGATCGAGGGGAAAACACGTGCCCTGAGCCGCAGTGTGGAGATGGCATGTGGGGCACAAATTCTTCAAAGTCAAGCCCTCACCACGGTGGACAAGCTGTCCTCCAGAGCAGAGGCTCTAGTGGGCAGGCTCTGGGCAGTGTCTAGCAAGTTGTGCACTATTACCAACTGATTTCCTCAGCACAGGAGAGACAGGGACCTGTTAGAGCAGGGCCAGAGGAGCCCCAGCAATGCTGGGAAGGCTGGAACCCCTCTGCTGGGAGGCCAGACTGGGAGAGCTGGGGGTGTTCATCCTGGAGAAGAGAAGGCTCTGGGGAGAGCTTCTTGTGGCCTTTCAGGACTTCAAGGGGCCTGTCAGAAAGATGGGGACAGACTTTTGAGCAGGGCCTGTTGTGACAGGACAAGGGGTGGTGGTTTTAAACTAAAAGAGGAGAGATTTAGACTGGAGAGAAGGAATTAACTTTTTACACTGAGGCTGCTGAGAGCCTGGCCCAGGTTGCCCAGAGAGGTGGTTGATGCCCCATCCCTGGAAGCATTGCAGGTGACGTTGGTTGTGGCTCTGAGCAACCTGCTCTGGTTGCAATGTCCCTGCTCATGACAGGGGGATTGGACAAAATTAACCTTAAAGGTCTCTTCCAACACCAAACATTCTATGATTGTACGATTCTATCATCTCTTCCCTGCCATGTCTCAAGTTCCTTGCACAACCAGCAGTTTATTGAGAGTGAGAAAAAGGAAAACTGCTCTCTGGCTGCCCCATGGCCTGGGGAGTCCTTCAGCTTGTGCCCTTGCCTCCTCGCTGTGGGGGCTGGAGCAAAGAGGGGACACCCCCAAATTCAAGATGTCCTCTGGCCCCAGGGCAGCACCCACCACCATAGTACACAGCTGCCCTGGTGGGGCCAGTAAGCAGCAGATGGGTGCCAAAGCACCTCCCCCCAGGGTTCATCACTGCACCCGCTCTGACAACCTCAGAGCAGGCTGCAAAAGAAGCACGGTCTCGCTAAAAGATGAGAAAAGCCCTGGAGAACTTTGAAAAATTTCTTGTGAGATATCAACTGAACTGCAAATCAGGCAACATACCTAAAAGCTGCTGTAATGGGAAGGACCTCTTTGGGGTCCAAAACACCCTCCAGGAGACGCCCTGGGAATAGCAGTGTCCAAGCAGCAAGCTGGTGTGAGCACACGGCCAGCGGCTCGGGAGCTGCCTGTGGTGACTGGAGCGAGGGAGAGGGTAAAAAGCAGCTTTTAAGGACAAGAGTAATCATTAAGCATAAGCATTTTGAACGCTGAAGGAAATAATTTGTTATATTTGTTATAATATATTGTCCTTGCTGCGACAGTACAAGGTGTGATGGTTTTAAACTAAAAGAGGAGAGATTCAGACTGGAGAGAAGGAAGAAATATTTTACAGTGAGGCTGGTGAGAGCCTGGCCCAGGCTGCCCAGAGAGGTGGTTGATGCCCCATCCCTGGAACCACTCCAGGTGAGGTTGGCCAGGGCTCTGAGCAACCTGCTCTAGTTGTTGATGAACCTGCTCAGTGCAGGGGGTTGGTCTGGATGAGCCTGAAAGGTCCCTTCCAACCTGTCCATGATTCTATGATTTTCTACTCCAGCAGCACCTGCAGTGTACTGTGTTTACTGAAAACTTCTAGGAGCCTTTCCATGGGATTTAATATACAATTTTACAAGAGAACACGATGTTTCCGATGTTTTATGATGCCAAGGTGCATGGCATCATGCACCTTGTCCTGGGGCTGAGTGGGAAACTCCCAGGGTCTAGGAACAGGAGGTTGGCAATGGACCTGGGCTCCCTTCCAGCTCCAACACAACTCCAGGAGGTCCCCTCCTATGCACAGTGGCAAAACAGCATTTCTGTGCCAAGAGATGGTGAGGCAGAAAGGGAAGTGCCGTGCGTGGGTCTCCCTTGGCTCAGCCATCCCTGGGTGCAGGATGCTGTGCATGCTTCAGCTGAACATCCCAAGTGGCCCCAGCTGCTCTCAGACCATGGCAGTGGAAAGGGCAAGCAGAGAAAGCTGCCACCCTGCTCAACCTCCCTTTGCTGCCCCTGTTCCCTCCAGCTGATGCGTCCCTGGGCACCACGACGGTGACACTCTGACATTTCTCCTTCTCCTTCTGTCTTCTCAGCACAGCCAAGAAGCCACCAAGGTCCCTGTCCCCTGAGGTGGGAGGTGCCTTGGAGGGCACCCACCCACCACAGCCACTGCATGCAGCAGGAGGGAGGGAGCAAGCAAAGCAGGGACAGAGCCAGGAGTGGGGGGGGGGGGATGGAGATGACACCGGTTGGTAACCCCCCCAGTCCACAAGTGTATCAGGCTATCAGGCTTTCACTCCCAGCCATGGTGGGAACTTCCTCATGGATTTTTTTTTTATCCAAATAATTTCTTCTAGCTTCTGAAGCCCTCCAGTGCCAAACTGTCATTTTGCTCTTTTAATGGTACTTTGTGCCTGTGCTGCTCTCTAGGCAAGTCTGCAAGCTGCTTCTGAGCAATCTCAATGCTTAACCATTTACAGCCTGAAAGACATGCCGAGATGTTTTCCTCCTTTCTGGAGGACAGATCCTTCCTCTCTTTCACTTCCCTTTCAGAGGCTGCTGAAGCTCCTGCTACAGCTGCAGTTTATCAGCAGCAAGATCCCCGTGAAGGAGCAGGGAGAGCGTTTGGAGAAGAAAACAAAGGCAGTCCTCAAGAAAACCAAACCCCTCTGTGACTCCGGTTTTAGCTCAGATCTAGGGCCAAGGGAAGTGAAAATGTCTCAAACCTTTGCTGTTCTCAGCAAGTCTCCTAAGGGGAGCAACAGGGTGAAATGGTGGTGTGGAAGAGAAAGCCAAAATGGATTTAGTAACACACATTTTCTGTTTGTTAGGCAGTGGTTACCAGAAGCCCCAAGAAGAGGTAGACAGTTCCTGGCATCCCTGTGCTCTTTTAGCTGGGTTTTCTCTGGTGCAAGCTGGACATTGCCAGCAGAAATTCTTGAAGCCCAACGATCTGCTGGACCACCTAGAGACATGAGTCCTTCCCATGAGCCATGGGGCAAGGAGGCAGAAGGCTATTTTAACCCAGAAGATGCTGTTACACACAGAGTCTGCTTGAGCAATCTCCAGAATCAGCACTCAGCTGCCCTGGCACATCTGCAGGTGCCAGGGAGATCCTATCAAAGAGATTTTTGTAAATGCTGGAAGAACTGCCTCTTCCCAGGTGGAAAGCAGGTAAGGAGGTGGCCCTGCTGCCCTAGCCTTTTATGCAAGTAAGTGGCTGGGAGGGCAACAGAGGACCCACCCCTTTGTATATCCACAGGGACCCCTGCTGCTGGATGGAAGAAGGAAGCACATCCTCTACCTGGACTTGTGCAAAGCATTTGACACCGTCCCACATGACATCTTTGTCTCTAAATTGGGATTTGATGCATCCGTCACCACTGTGTGGAGAAGGAACTGTCTGGATGCTTGGACTGAGAGAGTTGTGGTCAATGGCTTGATGTCTGGGTGGAGACCAGTGATGAATGGCATTCCTCAGAGGGCCATACTGAGATGGGTGCCATTTAACATCTTTGTGAGTGACATGGACAGTGGGTCGAGTGCACCCTCAGCAAGTTTTCTGATGACACAAACAGAGTGGTGTGGTTGATGTACTGAAAGGAAGGACTGCCCATCCAGAGGGACCAGGACAGGCTTGAGAGATGGGCCCTTGCAAACTTCATGAAGTTCAACAAAGCCAAGTGCAAGGTCCTGCACCTTGGTTGGGGCAACCCCAAGCACAAATTACAGGCTGGGTATGAAGGGATTGAGAGCAGCCCTGTGGAGGAAGACTTGGGGGTGTTGGTGGATGAAAAACTGAGTATGACATAGTAATGTGTGCTTGCAGCCCGGAAGCCAATCACATCCTTGGCTGCATCCAAAGAAGTGTGGCTACTGGGTCTAGGGAGGGGATTCTGCATCTGGGGGAGGGACTGCTGTAAATCACCACCCAACTGCCTTCTTGAATGGCTTGTCACCCAAGTACCAGCCATGTCTCTGCAGGTCCCCATTGATCAGGAACAATGGGAGCCCAGCAACAGCATGGGGTGCCTGGGGGGGGGGGTGGGGGTGGGGCAGCAGGAGAAGAACTGGCTGGATTTGGTAGGATTTTTGGTTAAACCGAATTCAGATCAAAATTCCTCAGAGAATTTAAAGCAGATGATCACAAACTGGAGATTGCAGTCAATCTCAGGAGACCCCCACAGGAGTATCAATACTTTGTATTATATTTTAGAAGTCTGTCACTCTTCAAGTGAGAAACTCACTCCTTGGGTTATGTTCCATGTGAAAATAGTTCTGCAAGTGCAACCTACTGCATTTGCAGCATGTAAAATCAAAGGAAAAAAAGCACTGTTTTTATAGCTTGTAGTAAACCATGAAATGCTTGGGGTGGGCCTGAAGAGAAGCTTTGCAGCTGTAGAATCAGAATCATTTAGGTTGGAAAAGACTTAAAAACACTGAGTCCAATTGTTACCCCAACACTACCAGGGCACCACAAAACCATGTCCCCCAGCACCACATCTCCACAGTCTTGAAGCCACTCCAGGGATGGGGACTCCACTACTACCCTGGGCAGCCTGGGACAGGCTTGGAAAACACTTGTAGGGAACAATTTTTTTCCTAATACCCAACCTAAACCTGCCCTGGTGGAACTTGAAGCCATTTTTTCTTGTCCTGTTGCTTGCTCCTTGGGAGCAGAGCCTGACCCCAGGTGGCTCCAGCCTCAGTCAGGGAGCTGTCGAGAGCCAGAAGGTCTCCCCTGAGCCTCCTTTTCTCCAGGCTGAACAACCCCAGGTCCCTCAGCCGCTCCTCACCAGACTTGTGCTCTAGACCCTTCCCCAACCTCATTGCCCTTCTCTGGGCACGCTCCAAGCCCCTCAATGTCCTTCTGGGAATGAGGGGCCCAAAACTGAATCCAGGATTCGAGCGGCGGCCGCCCCGGTGCTCAGTTCGGGCGGACAATCCCCGCGCGGGCCCCGCTGGCCGCACGCTGCTATTTCTCTGCACCCTGACGCTGACAGCAGGAAGAGCTGCAGCCTCCAGCCCGGGGTGCCCGGCAACTGTCGGCGGGCTGTCCCCAGTCCCGCACGGTTATCGCCCCTTTAGCAGAGGCTCCTCCTCTGTCCTTAGCGGGTCTGGGCGTAGGGAGGAGTCCGACCTCGCCTCCCTTGGCCGACCCGCCGCTCCTCACAAAGCGGGCCGGAGAGTGGGGCTGCCGGCGGGGCCGCAGCGCCGCCCGGTGCGCGGCTGCCACACTGCAGCCGTAGCAAGGCCGCCCCGCTCGGCCCGGCCCCGGGCACCCTACCAGGTGCTCCTCGCTGAGCGTGGAAAGACCCCGAGACCACACGTGCTGTAACTCACCCCCCGCTTCGCCTCCGTCAAGGTGAAGGAGCCTTTGCTGCCGCAGAGCAGCGGGATCTGCCGTCCAGCTGGGCCTGGTAGGGCTGAAAGGTGAGCCCAGGTGGACCTCATGAGGTTCAGCGAGGCCAAGTGCAAGGGCCTGCACCTGAGGCAGGGCAATCCCAAGCACAAGTACAGCCTGGGGTGAAGGGGCCCAGAGCAGCCCTGTGGAGAAGGACTTGGGGGAGCTGGGGATGAGCAGCTGGAGCTGAGCCAGCACCGTGCGCTTGCAGCCCAGCAACCGGTGGCACCCTGGGCTGCACCCCCAGCAGCGTGGGCAGCAGGGGAGGGGAGGATCCCGCCCCTCTGCTCCCAGGGCTCTGGGGAGACCCCCCCCCTGCAGTGCTGGGGCCAGCTCTGGAGTCCTCAGCACAGGAGAGACAGGCACCTGTTGGAGTGGGGCCAGAGGAACCCCAGCAATGCTGGGAGGGCTGGAACCCCTCTGCTGGGAGGCCAGACTGGGAGAGCTGGGGGTGTTCATCCTGGAGAAGAGAAGGCTCTGGGGAGACCTTCTTGTGGCTTTTCAGGACTTAAAGGGGCCTGTCAGAAAGATGGGGACAGACTTTTTAGTAGGTCCTGTTGTGACAGGACAAGGAGTGATGAGCTTAAACTAGAAGAGGGAGATTTAGAGTGGAGAGAGGGAAGAAATATTTTGCAGTGAGGGTGGTGAGAGCCTGGCCCAGTTTGCTTTGAGAGTTGGTTGATGCCCCAACTCTGGAACCATTCCCAGTGAGGTTGGATGTGGCTCTGAGCAACCTGCTCTAGTTGCAGATGTCCCTGCTCACTGCAGGGGCATTGGACTGGGTGACTTTGAAAAGTCTGCTCTCAACTCAGAACATTCTATCATTCTGATTCTCTTCTCTCTGCTGTGGGGATACTGAGGCACAGAGAACAGCTTGCCAGGCCTGAGGGATGAGACTGAGATGTCCCAACACTCAGTACCATATGGAGGCCACAAGATGATAATATCCTCCCTTTGTGACCCAGCATGTTCCTCCTGCCAATACCCTGTATTCACCAACACTCCCTTACCTTTGTCCAGCTCCACCTGGGCAAGGTGTGAATTCCAGATGCTGGCAGCGGAGCCCTGAAGTAGAGCACTGACTATTCTCACAGCATCCTTGGCCTTGCAACACATTGGAGGTACCTGCGAAGGGAAGAAGCCTATATGAGCAGGATCATTTTAAAAAAGGTGTCCTCACTGCTGGGATGGCACCTTCTAACCCCTGTTCTTTCTCCCGCCCCTTGCAGCCCCTCATGGTGCACCCTGCAGAGGAGTCACTCATTCAACATGGCCAGTGCCCTTCTGATAGTCTTGGACACACAGAGATCATCACTATCTCGCAAGAGTCGCTCAAGTTCGGATGAAACTTTCCAAGTTCCAGTTTGTGCTCTTTTCTCCTTGTCCTATCACTGGGCACCACTGAAAGAAACTGTCCCCTGCCCTTTAGCTATTGACCAGCATTGATCAGATCCCTTCTGTCTTCTTTTTCCAGCTGAACAGCTCCAGGGCTCTCAGCCTTTCCTTGGCCCAGAGATGCACCAGCCCCTTCAGCATCTTCATAGCCTCTGCTGGACTCTCTCCAGTAGTTCCCCATCTCTTGAACTGAGAACCCCAGAACTAGACACTATACTCCAGATGTGGCCTCACTAGGGAAGAGCAGAGGTGGGAAGAACGTCCCTCAACCTGCTGGTAACACTCTTCTTAATGGACCCCAAGATACCACTGGCCTTCTTGGCCACAAGGGCCTGTTACTGGCTCATGGGCAACTTGTTGTCCCCCACCACTCCCAGGTCCTTCTGTGCAGAGCTGCTTTCCAGCAGGTCAGCCCCTCACCTGTACTGGTGCAGGGGGTTATTCCTCCCCAGGTGCAGGTCCCTACACTCCCTCCTGTTGAAGCTCTGCCCTTGCACAGGGGCAGCAACCCTGTCTTTTTCCCATAAAGAAATCACATCTTCCTATTTTCCGGCACCTCCCCATTCCAGCTGCCTCCAGTGTCACTGCAAAGTGTGACCAACAAATCGATGCTTCTTCAACCCCTTGTGCATCGCCCAGGAAAGGGCTAATGGGAGAGGCAGACCGCTCGAGAGGCTGATCGATGGACCTGCCTGGTTTTGATGGTAAGTGTCTCGCAGAGCAAAATGCTGTCTATAAACCCTCAATTACCTTTCCCTTACCTCTCCCTGCCTCCTGACAAACCACAGCGGTTCAGCCTCTCTTCAAGCCTCTGTAAGTGGACCGCTGCCTAATAAAAGGCTGCAAAATGCCAGCACATCCATGAGCCACTTCAGGAGGTTGCTATTTAGTGCTCAAAAAAACCACTGTCAAGGAAAATTGCCCCATGCTTCCCATTGTATGGGCAACAGGGACAATAGGCAAGAAAGGATAAAGCAGGTTTTTAAAAAATACATTAAGAGCAACAGGAGATTTAAGACCTTTTAGAAACAGCTTCAGGTGAAGGCTGTGACCCCATTTTTCACAGCAGACATAATTTTTCAGAAGTTACCTAAGTGTTCACCTTAGGAAAAAGTAAGCCCATTCCCTTCATTACAGGGGTCCAAACAGAAGCCTTTTTGGGTGGCCTGGGTTTTGACCATGGAGAAAGGGAGCAGAGAGGCTGCAAGCCCTGCCCTGTCATGGGGCACACTTCGCTCTGGAGCTGGTCCCTGTCTGCTGCTGTGATGTGTCCCAGGTCTGCTGGTGGGACTGATGGAGTGGGAGAGGCAGATGCACGTTCACAAAAGTTATCAACAAGTCACCCTGGAGCAGAGCAGGATCCTAATGAAAGGGTAAAAAGAAGGTAGAAAGAGGGGCAGTGAACAGGCTGCCATGAGCAGAGAAGGGACAGGAGGCTTCTTTGCTCTGGGGCTGCATGTTCATCTGGAGTCAACATGCTTGGCTTCCTGGAAATTCAGCAAGGGAAAGAGATTTCAGGCTCCCTCGTGCCCATCTCCACCCATTAAACAAATTAGTGTTTACTGAAAGGAGGAGAGCTGTTCCAAGCACCTCTCATTTCAGAAAACCACTTCTTCCTTATGGACATCTTCTGGTAGAAGCAGCTCTCAGCATAGAGGAGGAAAAAAGCAGACCTGAGAACTGCTGAGGTTTTACAATCCTCCTTTGAGGTGTCCCCCACCCAGGCAGAGCTTGCCTGGCATGAGGACCTACTGGAGCAGTTCTAGTTTTCTGCCTCCCTGTCCAACTCCTGGCTGATCACCAGCAACCCTCACTGGGACAGAGGGAAGGCTTTGGAGGATGAGCACAGAGAGACTTGCAACATCAGGCACATTTATGACCAATTCCTTTTGAGGATGATGAGTCACAGTGGAGAAGGAGACTGAGAGGATGCTTTGGATTTCTCTCCTTCCTGGATGTGTGTTTGTATCTCTTTGAAACCTAATAGTGTTTTGGTACCATTAACAAAAGGCAGGGTGAAGATGGCTGTGGGACTTTGTATCAGCTTTACATGCAAAACAGGTGCAGTAGGTTTTTAGACCAGCTTTAGCTCCTATTTTAAGGCAAATTGGCTCTCAGAAAAAGATTTCAGGTTCAAGACCATCTCCCAGACATCTCCAGGCTCCCACTGCTTAAGAAAATGTGCTCAAGAAAACCTCCAGACATGCATGTGGGGGTGTGGGCAGAAATAAAACCCTTCTAGTGTCCTGCACACCTATGAACTCTGTGAGAAGGCAATTTGCTTTTCAGGTCTTGCCAGTAAGAATAGAAGCCCAGAGATTGACCTACCTGTGGTCAATCCTACCACCTACAGTGAGACAGGACAATAGTGGAGAGATTATGAGAGCTAGTGAGGCACCAGAAGCCTGATGGGACAGCCATGGGACACAGGGAAGGGAGGACACCAGCGCATGGTGTCATAATTACAGAAGAGCTTTACAAAGATTGTGAATATGACCTCATGCTACTATTGAACAGAAATGCAGCATCTTCCTGTACTAGGACTTCCAAAGCACCTTGCAGAGATGGACAAATATCAGCCATCTCCTGGAGACGCTCTGGAAGGAGAGGAGGAGCCTTCTCCAGATATAGCATTGGCCATGTGGGCCACTGTTTCTCCTGGTCTGCCTGTGCCAGCAATGGCTGGAGGACAAGGGGAGAGGCTTCTGGGCCATGACTCAGTGTGGGCCCCAGCCTGGAGCACTGAGTCACTCTGTGCTACCACCAGAGGAGATGACAAGCCACCAGATGCATCACAAGCAGCAGCCTGTTGCCCTGATGCTCCCTTGGCCCCACAATCACTCCATCCCCATGGCTGCCCTGCAGGTATCAGGGACCTGATGGCACCGAGCAAGGAGTGCTGTGATTGATCCAGTAGCACCTCTGGCATGTCATAGCAATTAAAAGGAATCATATTACTGACAAGAGCACAAAGTGGTCCTTATATAAATATTTTCCCAGCAAACTGAAAAGTGCTTTGACCAGTTAACAGCTGGAGGGAGGGAGACTCTTTTTTTCCATCTTTTTTGTTTGTTTATTTGTTTGGGTTTATTGGTTTGGGTTTTTTTTTTTTATTTTGGAGGTATTTCAGGTGGGCTTTTCAAGAGGATCTTTTTCAAGAGCTGCTAATTTTTTTTTTTTTTCTTTTCTCTTCATTGACAATCCCAGAATGGCAGAGCAGTTGAGGTTGGAAGGGATCTCAAGATCACCTCTGCTCATGCAGAACTGGATGGGGATGGGTCCACCTGGGTCCACAAAGACCCTGAGGGCCTTCCATGCAAAGCTGCTTTCCATCCAGTTGGCCCCCAGTATGTGCTGGTGTGTGGGATTATTCCCGTGCAGGGGCAGGATTTTGCATTATCACTCCCATCTGACCACTTCTCCAGCCTGCCAAGGTCCTTCTGAGGGGCACTGTGACCATCTGGTCATCCAGTGTGTTGTAGACCATCTAGGGAAACTAACCCAAATTTGAGTCTAACATTTAAGCTCTTTTGGGGCATGAGGAGTCCCTGTGGTTCTTTCTGGGGATGTAGAGGTGACTAAGGCCCAAAAGGAGACCAGTGAGAACTATATGCAAGGTGTTTTCCACCTCAGGGCATGGAGGTCAAGCCACATCCTCATTTGACCAGCCCAAAACATGTTGTTCTGGTGTGACCTCTATTGTCCCTGCCCTGTCCCTCTCCTCCTTAAGACCACAGAAGGTCTGGCACTGGGAGGGAGAATGATGAGGGTGAGATGGTGACCCAAACCAGACAGCGAGGCAACACCATCTCTATACCATTTGTTTGTTTAAGGTGCCAGAAGGTGTTGGCCTCCTCCAGCAGAGATGAAATCCAAACAGCCCTGGCTCTGATCAAACAGGGGCTTAATGAAGACCTTCTGCAGGTGCTGCAAGGGCTAAAAAGCACCCCTGTGTCACTGGGCACACGGAACAACAGGCAGCTGTCTCTGTGCCTGCCCCGCACTGCTTATCGGCAGGGCAGTGGGAACACCTCCATTTAGGGATGTGTTTGCTTTGCCCGGCTGTGGCAGTGAGATAGAGGCCATGGTGAGACACGGCCCCCTCCCCAGTGTCAGTGCTACAGACACCCATGTGCGCAGGCAGATGCTCAGATGCTCGCTCCCATTCCAAACCTCTACCGGCTCCAGTCCACAGCTGTGTGCTGACCTCCTCTGTGCTTTCAAATCCATCCACCCCACCCTAACTTCTCGCACGGAGCGTAGGAAAGCCCCCTTACCACCTCCTAACCCCTCCATCTCTCTGAAAAGCAGATTTTGTTCAGTCATTTGCAACCAGGATGAGAAGCTGGTCCTACACGCAGTGCTGGGATTGCATTCCAGCCTCAGGCACATCAGTTCCCCCCTTTCTGCTCCCCTTCGCCCCATACTCAGCAATTTCTCAGCCAGTTCAGGAATAAATGGCTGGCTAATGGCTGGGCACTGGAAGGGCTGATCTGGCTCAGAACACACTGTAATGACAGGTTATCAGGCACAGGACCTGCTCCCATTTCTGAGCACTGGTGAGGAGGCTGCATCCTCCACACACCAAGCCCTGTGGCAGCCTCCTGGAGCCTGTGTGCCCCAGCGCCACCCTGGGGCATCCATCAGGGCATGGAGGGCTTGCTTGGGGTGACCCAAGACTTGGGATGGTGTTGTGCTGTTATGAAGAGGACTGACTTTCTGCATTTTGGATGCCCTTTTGAAGCACTGAAAAGGGAGAGTTGATGGGATGAAATCTATTTTAATATATAGGAAACTTCTGGAAGATGGTTGGACTCAATGATCTTAAAGGTCTTTTCCAACATAAGCTAAACAATCCCTGAGGACATGGACAGATAAGTCAGGTACAGTTGTGCTGAAGCCAGTCAGTTAAATCCTTTTACACCCAAAGTAGTAAATTTCCCAGTATGCTAAAGCTCACGCTGAAGAAAAATGTGGAAAAGATGACAATCCAAGGAAAGATCCTTGATATTTTATCATGGAAGCCTTTGTTCATCCCAGTCATGCTAAACAAGTGGCTTAGGAAGTGGAGATTTGGTTCTAGCCCTGGAGAGCACTGGATCTGTTACAGCCAAATAAACCATAGGAAAGTGTTAAACTAACCTTCTGCCTTCCCATTATCAAAAAGAAAAGAATACAAAAGGAGATAATCCTTGTTTAAATATCACAAGCAGCAGCTGAGTCAGTGGGAGCTTTAGACTGGAAATGTCAGGGAGGAATTTAGATTTTCAGAGCAGTTGCTGCTCTGCAATTATCATAAGGCACTTACAAGGACCCCTTGTCTCTTGTTGCCCTCAACCATGCATCTGCAGGGAAAGGGAGTAGAGACAAACCACATGGCCCTACTGGGGACAGATAAGGGACACCAAACAAACGCCATCATCCCACTAAAGGCACAAGGCAACTCCCTTCAGGCTACAGCTGAGCTCCTGCCGCCGTGCAGGTCAGATGTAGGCTGGAGGAAGGGGATGGGGAGCTGGGAGAAGGCAAACCTATGGGAGCAGCAGGGAAGCAATGTGAGAAAGAGATTTCTGGAGAAAAATCACATACTGGCTCCCTCCAGAAAGGCATTTCTTTACTTCTGGTGATGTTTTGAGGGTAGGAATGAGAAGGGAGACAGAACAATGAAGATCTGGGGAGATTTTAGCCTCTTCTTCTTTGTGATGCTTCTGTACCAGCACACCTCGTTGCCATCAAGCACGTCCCTGATGCAAATTAAATAACTGAAAGTACTATTAAGTCTCCTGAGGCAGACACTGCCTGCACTGGCAGCGGAAGGGGGAAGGATGAGCACTCCAAACACGTAATTTCCACCACATTAAGTGATTCAGGGACATGCATTTTCCCAAAGGGTACATGTGGGAAGGCCAAAGATTTTCACTGTGGGGGTGTTGTTTTCTTACCTGTCTTTTCTCACTAAAAATGTGAGGTTTCCAAAACCAGTCTTCGCTAGGTGCAAGGTAGAATGACCTCAGCTGTGCTGTGCAGGTGGTAGTTGGTAGGGGTCTACCCAGCCTTCCTGGCTGGTGACAGTGGGTGTCTCTACTCTGGTTTTGTAGCAATGGGTCATCACAGCCACATGTCCATCCCCGTTAATCTTACCCTGTCCTGTCTCTGTGTCCAATGGACACAATCTCCAAGTGAGGTGCCCATTCTGGTCAGGACACTTCAAGCAAAGGGGAAGGAACATGGCTTTCCTAGAGCCCATGGGGCTTGCTCACCATCACTATTAAAAATGTACTGCTTACTTGAACTTTTTTTCCTTGAACTTTCAACTACAGATCTTTTTGTTCTCCACCAGAATAAAGGATCTGTATGTGGAGAGGACAGTCCTATCACTGGGAGGATAGGAAATGTAATCACGTAGACGCTGCTTTTCCATCGCGTCACCCCAGTAGCTTAATGACAGATTTACTGAAGCCAGGCGTATTGTACCAGTATAGATCTCACACTCTTCTCTTTCTTTACTTTCCATGGCTGTGGATCAATAAAACATTGTTGATACACCTTGAAGATCCAGATGAGAAGCACAGGGCTTTGATGAGTCATCCTCTTAAGCCTGCTGGGTGGAATGAGCCTTGCCATGGGTGATACATTTACATTGATCCTCTAAAAAAGAGAGGATAATATTTTCTCATGCTCTTTCCCATGTATTTACTTGATGACTACCTGTTAGGAATAACAGATGAGATCCTGAGGAGGTGTGAATCAGTGGGAAAACATTGACTTCGCTACGAAATGCTGTTGACAGTTTCCAGTTCAGAACTGGTTGTGTCTCCATAATAGATCTCATTCTTCAATGCTGAATGCAAAACAACTTCCTGCCTGTAAACAGAACGACGAATAAACATTTGTACGAAGTCAATATGGTGACATTTTCATAGGTCTGAGACCCTTTGTGTGATTCCTAATGCTAAAATCACATCAGACCTTTTGTTTGACAGGCGCATGGTTTTTATCTTCCAGTGCCTGAGGAGAGAAGGAACTGACTGGGTAAGAAGTCAGTGATTTGCTGTTCATGCAGAAGTAGCACTAAGTTGCATTTGCTGGTTCACCTTGCTGACCTGAAGCTGCCATTACAGAAGATGAGAAATGGGGTAAGAGAAGGGGGAAGGAGATATATCTACGTCAAAGAAGTGACATGTTAATGAAAAAGGAGAGTGTTGGGCAAACAATGACAAAGCACTGACAGAAAGTCCTTGTCTGCTTCTGTCATTGTTTGCTTCCATGGCTAGAGCAGTGAGGGGGGGGTGACCTGGAAACCAGGGGGAACACAACACTCAAGGGAGTGGTCTGGGAGCAGATGTGGTGTCCAGACCCATCCCAGCCACCCTGTGCAGCCTAGCAGTGCAGGTCCCAGCAGTCACAGGGGACTGGTGGCAGTGGATCAAAGTCCCTTCTGGTCTCACATCATCAGCTTTAGCTGTGCTAAGACACCAACACACTGTGAAGTGTTTCCAGTCCTTCTGAAAGGGTGATGGGAACTTGCTTTGGGTCCCTCACCATGTCTTGTCTTTCTCTGTTCTGATGGCACCACCATGAGTTGGATAAATTATGTATTACTACATGGCATGGGTAGGGGAGCAAGAGGGTTAAACGCATCAAGCCAGACACCGTGGTCACTAGCAATGAAGAGACCAAGTGTCCCAAAGCCTGCTTTCAAGAATGTCATAATACAGTAGGTCTGGGACTTAGTGAACTTGAAAATAAAATGGTGACATGGCCTCAACTTTCTCTTTTCATCTAGAGAAAGAGTTGGAGGACCCAGGTCACTGCAAACTTCTTAGTGCTGAGACTTCCAAGGGTGGGGAGAAAAAACAAGCAGTAGCACAAGTCCCTTTTCCACATGTATTCAGCAATGCAAAGGCCTGGTGAGCAATCAGACTACAGGTGATAGGCCTGAAAGGAGATGAGAACCAAATATTTCCATCGATTTCTGCATCTGTTGCCCACTATTACCTGGTTCCTCACAGCTGAAAGCCACGGCAGTTACCAGCCTGGAAGCAGAGGCAGGAAATGAAGGCAGCAAGCGAAATGAGTTGCCCACGGCCACGTGGTGAGCAGTCAGAAAAGCAGCTCTGTATCTTCTACACTGCTTGTTGGCAATAGGATTAGCACCAGACATTTGATTTTTCTTGTCATAACGTTTCTGGTGTTTGCAGGTAGTTGTTTACCTGCGCAACCTTTGGGGTTGGTTTGTTGGGGTTTTTTTTCAGAAAAAAAAAATCACTGTCAAACTCTATGTTCAGAAATTCTGTGCCAGATCCTCATATGATAATTTGTTTTTCTGAAGGGTTTTTCCACCCCCCTGAGAGCTCCTAGACTTCTCTTCGGTCTTTTCTCTCACGTTAAAAGGGCTGCATTTAATTTTTTTTTTTTTATTATTATTATTTTTTTAAGAATACTGACTTCAGGAGCTCAGAGTAAAATACTGGATGTCACACACATAAATTAAAATCAGGACTCATAGAGGAGGAGGAGACCTGTTGCTATACACAGGCTTCCTTTCTGCACAAAGGTGACATTCCCCGATGACCTTGGTAAAGAAGGTGTCTCTGAGTTGAAATACAGTGGGTCAGAGGTGTCAGCCTCTTTACAACCCCACAAGATGGGATGCTCCAAGTCATGGTGCATTTTATTACACCCTGACTGTCTGCTTGCTGCCTACATTTCCAAAGAGAAAATTGCTCCTAAGTGCTTCCCCATTGATCTGAGACAAGATAGTTAGTTTGGATTCTGCAGCAGCAGGTGAATCATCAATAAAATACTTCTGAATTTTTACTTGCCTTTTCCAGGTCCATTTTCTGAAAGGGAGAGGGACTGCTGCTGCTTTTGCTTCCAAAAACTTAGGGCTAACTCCTCAGCTCCTGGGGAGATACTGAGTTTTTTCGCCCATTCCTCCTTTTCCTCTGAAAACCCTTTTCCCAAGCCATTGACTATTTTACTGGAGATCGGGTTATTTTCTTCTGAAAAGGTGATTGCTATAAAATCTTCCCAGAAGTGCATTTTCATTGCTGACCAATGAGAGGAGATTAAATGGGTTTTGAGGCAATTTGGGCAGCATGAGTACAAAATTCTGTATCTTGAATGTGGAGATGTGAGACCAGCTGGCCCTGTACTTCAAAACCAGGGGGCCGTACTACATCTTCTCTAGCCAAGTGTATCTTCTACCATTTTTTTTAATTGTAGTTGCCTTTTTTTAATTTTGTCTTGAAATTTACCCACTGGCTGGAAGAACAACACCTGCACCGTTGCTCTTCATGACCTAGTGCTGGTGAAGGGCCAGGATCATCTGATCTGGCAGAGCTTTTCTCCTGGGGTGGCAGAAAACATCTTTCTGCCCTTACTGAAGAGCTAACATATCCCTGCTGCTTGCAGCCCCCCTTCCCCTGAGTTCATCAGTTGTGAAAGAGCGTGAGCATCAAAGTGAGTGGTTTCTACATAATAGGAAGCTGCAAAGTTAAGAGGGAGATGAGGATTTTAATTATCTTTTTTTTTCTCCTCCTGACGCTGCCCCGGTCCTAAAGAGGCTGCAATGACGTGGAGGCCTGAGGTGTCATTATGGGTTATTAAATTCCTTTGTGGCATTCAGGGACGTTGAATGGAGCTGTGAAGGGAGAGGAGAAAAAAACCACATCCCTTGATGGAGCTGGTTACCCCCCTGTAATTGCTTCATGTGGCAGACTGTAATTGTTCAGGCTGTGAAGGGGAAGCAGGAGAGAGAGCGGGTGGGTGGGAGAAAGAGCAACAAGGGGGCTTGGCCAGTCCTCATGGCCATCAGGGTTGCCATGGTTGTGATGGGAGATGGCAGCTTGTCCTCACATCACCGTACACTGTCCCTTTCTTTTGCCCTTGGTGGGGCACTCTCTGAGTGCAAACCCTGTTCCTGTGGCTCCCTGGAGCACCAGAGAGACCCCTACCCTTGCCAACCTGGGCTGTAAGTGCCTTTGCCATTGATTCACCCTGCGACTTGTATCAGGACCACTGGCTGTTGCATGGAGATCACTCCAACTCCCATGATGAGGGATGATAATTTGGCAGATGCGGTTTTCCTCTTGTTCCCCATACCCAAGGTGCTCAGGAATGGTGATTATTGCAAACAATGCTGGAGGATGCACAAAATGACCACGTGGATCCAGCCAAAAACGAGAATATCTTTCTCTTCTCCCCGCCCTGACAACCCTGCATCCAGTGGCAGGTGAAATGAACCTCCCAAGGAGCAGCAGCGCTCTGCCCCTTAATGCCATTTCTGAGTTCTTTTTGGGACTGCTTTACCCTTGAGGGATGCACAGTCAGAGCTGCCCAGTTTATGGGCTTTTCTGTCTGGAGACTAGTGCAGTGAAGCGGTGTGCAACAGTGTTTGCTCTAGCTGCTTGATGTTAGATTAATCCTTTAAAACTCACAGCTGGATACACATGGCACCCACACACATTCAAGGATGGTCAGTGCAGTTGGAGTGTGAGAAACAAAGCAGTGATGAAGGCCCATCCATCTGTTGTATTTCCTTCATAAAGCACCTCTTCCTCATTAGCAAATCTGGTAGTTAGTCAAACATGACAAAAGCTGAGATGAGCCTGGCTTGGTTTAACCAGACAGGCTCACATCCCCCAGAAGTCATGTCTGATAGCAGTGGAACTTAAGCATGCACCCAAACAGGTGGTATATAGAGATGGAGATACACAAAGAGATGGAAATATCCAGGCTGTGGGTGGTCTCCAAAAAGTGTGACTTTTCCTGGGAAGGAAACAGGTGGAAAATGTGCTAAGGAGCTTTGCACTGGACCAGCTGGAAAAAAGGAGTGTGTCCTCTTGCAGCTATGCTGATTACACTGCTCTGACAAATGTCCACCCGCTGCCCATCTTCCCGCTCCAAAAGGTAAACCTGCTGCCATGTGGTTTCTCCCAGCTCACCTCCTCTGTCAGCCCCTCCAAGACAGGAGAACCCATCTGATTTTTCCGCTTTTGCCAGACAAGGAAAGTCTTAACATCATTTGTGGCAATCTGGAAGTTTTGCCCTTGGTTACATGGAGTGTAGGATTTCACTTTGGTCACGTGGAGCCTCCGTGGTGGAGAGCATTGTGTGCAATGCAGGACTGTCATCACCAGACAGGGATGAGGGGCAACAGATTTGCAGGGCTTAAAGAAGAAAAGAGTTGTACGCCTAATTTGTCATCCATATAAAGGAGAGGGATTAAAAACCAGGGGCTTTGGGATGAAATAACTAAGTAGAAGAACTGATGAGCTTAAATAAAGTACTGCATTTTGCAAGGACAGAAACAATATGCAATGAGACAAATGGAAAACAGGAAATACATTCAAAGAAATTCCATCTGTTCATACAATAGTCTTGAAAACTTGTCTGATGTTATCAGCGCTTTCTAAAGCTACTGTTTGTCAGAAGAGCCTTCATATGTGATCTCTCAATATGTTACAGCCTGCAGGAAGGCTGAGTGACTCGTTCTGTTCCCAGCTTCCTTAAAGCACTTTACCAGTTTTCTCCATTCTTTACATGAATTGACATTTTAAGGCTATCCTTTCAGCAAATTGTTTACAAATTTGGATAACTGGGACTTGCTTTGATGGCTGACTTCAAGTTTATCATCCCCAGCAAATGTTGTGCTAAAGAGATCTTTAAGTCAGTTACCAAAAAAAAAAGGTCTATCAAAATGGTTTATCCTTCTGATTTTAGGGTAAGAACACAGTACAAAGGAAGAGATTAAATTCATTAAATGATTTCAAATTTGTCTTTGTCCTAAAACTGAAACAAAAACCTCAAACAAAAAATGATGAAATTCCATCTTCTACGTGCTGTTTTAAAGGTATGGCAATCCAGAAGAGTTCGTCCAGAATGACAAGGGTTTTTTGATACTCAAATGATTCAAAAATATTCAACTATTTGAAATAGGCAATTCTTGTGACTCTCTTCCTACCCAAGTCCATTTTTCCTTCCCAAAGGAAATCCCAGTGAAGCTGGCCCAATCTTGGCAAGGCCTTTCATTGACAGCTCTCGTATTGTATCAGTCTAGCACACTGATGTAGTCCTGAAGAGATTTAATTAAACATTTCTTGAGTACTTAGACTAACTATGGCTTTCTGCCCTTAACACCTTCACAGCTTCATCCTAGACTGTCTAACACCATCACTGCATGAACTGGCCTCGTGTGGCTGTAAAGCTGCTTAGGACAACTTCTTCAGCCACGCAAACAGGCAATGGCTGCAAGAGGCACTTCTTTGCTTTTTTTATATGTTTACTGACATTAATGGAGTTACAGAATCCCCAGTGAGGGCTATTCATTGACATGTAACATGAAAGATATGTTAAGTTCTATCTTTGTGGCCCCATTTAGAGTTGGTTCTTCCTGCCAGTCCTCATAGATTATCTTTAGATGACCAATATGGTCTTAGTTTGCTTTTAACTTGTATTTCCATATGACATCTACTTTCTACATACTAGGAAGCACTAGCAACAGAGGGCTAGCAACAGAAGCATTCAGGCTTCCTAAGGCAAGATGCTGGTGCAACCTCAGACAGACACCTACTTGTTTGAAGGAGCTGTTCCTGACAATCTGCTGACTTACTGCTTGTCTTTAATCCCCCCAATATTAGAAAGGGTACTGAAGGTAAACTTAAAACCCCACAAATATCCAAGATTTTTTTCCCCGATCTCTGGAGAGGAGCAGATCTCTTGTGGGGTAAAAGTCGGGATGAATTGCTGTGATTGACTTCTGTGGGATTGTCTGGGGTGGGCATCGCTCTTCACATTCTGTGGCTGTGATTGGAGTAAGATAGAAATGTTCCAGCATAGGAATGAGCATCGTACTGCTTGAAAGTCCTGTCTGAGAGATCCCTGAGAAAAACTTCCCTTCAAGAAAGTCAGGACAGAATATGGAAACGAGACAGCAGGGTGGCAAACTGCACGAGATCCTAATCTTCTTAAATTTCCTGGAAAGATTAACTTCAGCAGGAGCTGGGCTGTGTTTTAAATGAATACTGACCCACAGTCATCCCCTAAACTCTTTGATCCCTTATCCAGGAGGCAATCAATTCCTGAGCAGGTTGGCAAGCCTGACCATTGAAGACTGCCATCAGTCTTTAGGTGACAGTGATCTCTTGGCAGCATCACGAAGCAATGCCAAAGATCTTCTGATCTGTGAACGGTCTGGAAAAAATGTGTTCAGAAGGGTTGTGGAAAGGTGCAGCCTGCAGTGAGCGCAGCCAGGACGCCTGACTAAGGCAGCAGCATGGGAGTGAGCGCTGGTACCTTGGGGTGGTGTTCCTTGCACCCCAGCTTGTCCAACTGCCATTGTCCACCTTGGCCAGTGGCACATCAAAAATCAACCCTAGCATTGTGCTAATTTGTACCTCCTGGTAAGGGGGTCCAATCCCCAAGGCCACCCCAGCAGCACCCCAGCAATGCTGCTCCTTGCCCAGCTTCTGGACAACAGGATGACTCAGGACCTGTCCCCAAAGTGTTTTCTGAGAAGATCCTGTCATATCAGGTAGCATTACCCTCCATCAGTTTGGTGGGTTTTTATCTTGTGTTTTGAACATCTAGGATTTAGCAGAGGGCAGATAGAAGGTTTAGGAGACTCCAAGGGGATTAGGGATTAAATTAAAGCAAAAGCAAGGGCTGCTTTCAGTGTGTGAGGTGGTACCACTCAGGAGGATGCAGAAGCTGGGGAAGAGGAGCCTTGGTGGCTGCCTAACCCCTTCCTCTGGTTTCCACTGTACCAAACATCGGGGTGTCCTCAGCACCTGCAATAAGAGAAGCTGCTCCATCTGACTTCAAATGAATTTTGGCTCACTATTGGTCCAGATATTTAGCTGCTGACAACTGCTTACTTCAGCTTCAGCTTCTACCAACCTCTAGCTAGTTGGGGCTTCTCAGACTGCCTTGGTGAGACCTGCAGTGTTGATTGTGCTGTCTGCTCCCTGGTGTTTGCAGGAGATGGCAAACATCAAGAGCTCTGCAGCCTTGAGGACGTCAGTGAGATGTTGATCCTCCAGGGCAAAAATCATCAGCATGCTGGCATGAAGTCAGCTGTCCTGACATGGGAAGGATGAGCCAACAGTGCTAACCAGGTGTCTTCAACAGATGTTGAGGTCATTCAGGGTGAGCTCTCTGGCAGTCAGGTGATGAAATGCCACCATCTTCCCCGCCGCAGGCATTTGTGCCAGCCAGTGGCCTGTCCCCAGCGTGGTGGTGGCTCACACAAAGCAGAACCTTGTGTTCCCACAGTGCTTTTTTGGGCTGGGAGAGCTGCTGAGAATCCCCTGAAAGGAAAAGGCCACTTTTACTTGCAGTAAAACAGAGTCCTGGGACAGGTCCTGAGCTTCCACCCTCTGTCACAGCTCCAGCTGTCTTCAGGCGTCTGGTCTCTTGGGAATTACTGCAAAAGGAGCAAAGCCCTTGGGAAGGCAGGATTGAGAGGGCTTTTCCAGGTTATTTGCTCTAAAGCCTTTTTCATCTCTGAGGACTCAAGGGGCCAAACCAAATCACGGGCTGGTGGGAGAACCCTGAAACGCACAACGTTTGCAGGCGCCGGGCGTACATGAGAACAGCATCCAGCCCTGCGGCTGCCTTGGGGGAATCACTGTTATTTTCCTATTCCTTTACTGCCTCAATGACTAGGCAAACAAGGGGGAAATGAGGGCTAGAAAGGGATGAATCTCTTCCTTCCTTTTATTTCATCCTTTCACAGATCAAAATCCTTTCATGCAGCTCCTAAGCTGGGAAAGCAAATGTGTCGGACTCAAACACTGCACAAGTATGAACTCCATCAAGAAGAAGGGGGGAAAAAGCAGAGTAGAAATCTTTTGGGTGCAGGCAAACAGGTGGGGGGAGTGTCTGGTCTGTGAAGGCAGTGTCTGCAATCTTTGTAGCGATTAGATTTAATGGGACAGAAACGTTTCTCTCCTTCACATCCCCTCCTCCTCTCAGCCCGAGGGGGAGAAAGGAGGGAGGTGGTGATGGGGAGGTGGCAGGGAGGGGGGGAGAGAAGATTTGAAAGAGACTTTGACGTCAGCCATGCCCTATAAAAAGCTGGCAAGGAGCTGGAAAGCGGAGAACAGAGCTCGTGGAAGAGCAAAGATGCCAACCCCGAACATCTCCACCTCTGCAGCCAAAGGCTTCCGCAGGGCGGTGTCAGAGCTGGACTCCAAGCAAGCTGAGGCCATTATGGTAAGACAACCCTACCCCACTTCTTTCTCTCCCCCTCTGAAAACCGCAGCCCCTCCCGCAGGTAAAGGCAGAGGCAGGGATAGATGGACCAACACTGCCTGTGCGGGAGTTCCCCCACATGGGGTCTCTCCCATGTCTGGGCTCCAGGCTGGCAAAAAGAAATGGCCCAAACAGTTCTCTCTACATACTGGTACATGTGAAATGAAAACATTTAGGGGGATGAAAGCTTGAACTAATGCAACCCCCACCCCTCCAATCAGAAGCAAGGAAAATAACCCATAGACTTAAGGCAGGAATAACAAGGAATCCCCAGCATGAAAAACTATTTGAAAATCTTAATGCTCTCTTCATTTCAAGGCAATGAACTTCAGAGATTTCACCTGTTCCAGCATAATGAAAAAGTGTGGCTGTCATTTCAGACAACGTGCAAGACACAGGCAAATTAATCAATTTGTTTGCTGCTGCTGTGTCTGCAGTTTCACTCTCTCCCAGCACATCCCCTGTTTCTTTGCCCAGCCCTCTCTGATGTGGTTGCAGCCACTGGCCTGACACTGGGAATGCTTCTGCACACACCAGATCTATAGGTGTCAGGGAAAGGGGAGGAAAACTTCCTGTTGAGCTGACAAGTGCCTGTAGAAAGCCAAGTCTAGCCAACCTGTTGGACCGGCTGTAGGGACAGGGACGTTTCATCTCCTAACCCATATCCCAGGGCAAGCAGGAGGAGGCTGGAGACTCACAATATGGGACAGTCCTGTGAGTCAGAAATGTGGCTGTGGGTGACCCTGGAAGAGCCAGAGCAACTGGTGCACCAGGAGGGGACCCACTGGCAGTTTTTCCCTTGGCAGGAGAAAACCCTGGGATCGAGCTGGGTTAGGAAGCAGATGTGTTTGGCAGATGTGCAGCGTGACTCCAGCGTATTGGTTACAGAGCTCCTCATTTCCCTCCCCTATACCCACTGCCATTTTCACCCACTCTCCTCTTAACCCTGTGTCATGCTCTGACTCAGTAAATCAGCCTCTATACAGGCAGTGAGAGGTGTTTTGGAGAGTGGAGTGTGCCTGTTAGGAAACAAAGAGGCAAGCTTGCTTTCTGTAATAGATGGGAATGAGGGAAAGCTTTCCTCTCACACAGCCGTTTTCATTCCATCGAATTAATGAACATCCAAGTGGTTCTTGAGAACCTGGTATTTCCCAGGCTACTCGACAAATCAGTATTTGAGATGCTTATTGTTGTCTGGAGAAGGGGAGAGTGTTTGGTTATCACACACTCTGGGGTTCTCCTTTTTGTTTGATGGGAAATGGGCCACTGAACAAAGGGGCCAGAGGAATTTGGGTTCACAGGGTGTGCTGGCAGGATCATGGCAACCTGCTTGCAGTGAGCAGCTCCTGCAGCCTGGGGTGGACATAAAACCTCAGTCAGTCTTTGTGTCTTTTCTTTGAATGGAAATTCTTAGAAAAATTAACAAGTATTATCCCTGTGAGGATGACATTGAGAGCGGGATGCAGGAAGGGCTTTGCCCTTTGCTCTCACCTAGCACGGGAGATCTCCACAACCCTATCACTTATTTTGCTGGCCTCTACCAGGCAAGAGATGCCCTAGGTAGAGATGTCCCTACTTGTGTAGGGAGGTTGGACCAGATGACCTCTAGAGGTCCCTTTCAGCCTAAAACATTCTATGATTCTAAGAGCCATGACTCTGCATTTGTACATCACATCGTGCGTCTGCAGACCTTGTGGTGTGGGCGTGACCCAGCCCTTGCCCACCACCACACCAGCTCCTGCAGGTCTGAGGTGTTCCCTTGCCATTGGCCCCCAGGGACCAGCACTCTGCTGCAGGGGAAACTGTGCAAACTGGGGGGAAAATGAGACCTTTGCAATCCCCAAACTTGCTTACACCGGTGGGTATTATACATGTCAGCTGGGCCAGCCAAGCATCAAACTCATAATATGGAAAAATCTTTTGTTACATATTTAGTTTTCCTGCTGCTAATACAAGACAGTCTGGGACTGGAGCTGGAGTGGGGTTTGGTTACAGAGCACACAAGCACAGCTAGGCAGGAGAGCGCAGCTAGAAGGAGTACCCAGGGATGCAGGGGTGGGATGTTACTCTCCCCATGCTGCAGGGAGGGAAATAGGCTTTACAACCTTTCTGTTTGCTGCAAACAATGAGCCAATGAAACAAAAAAAACCAAACACAAACCAAATAACAAAGTACTTTAACTCAGAACATGGTATTTTTAATGACACTACTCAGGCTGGGCATTCCGAGTTGCAGCAAATTCAAAGAAGGAAAAATGAACTAAGAGGGGCAAACTAACCCTTCAGAAGAGGTGAATGACTGTATCAGACTCAGGACCCTGTTAAGCAAATAAATGACTTGCAAAATAAAATTAAAGTTCTCCCTGTAGCTAGATATGCACTCAGGGAGCATATCTAGCTGCAAGGCAACTTGGAAATACCACGTAACATCATATCCCAAAGAAAAGAAGGCATTTATCAGGAAAGATTGGTTTTGGTAGTTCATATGCCAGAATCCTAATTTCCAGCAAAAGGAGGTAATACCCCAATAAGTGTAACTGTGAGGGGCAGAGGAGGGGACAAGGAGGTGGGGAGCATGCAGCTGGGCAGCGTGTACTGAGCAGGGGAGGCAGCAGACAGGTAGACCCCTCCCAGCCATCTTCTCCTAAGCAAAATTCAGCCTTTTTTTTTTTTTTTTTTTTTAATTTACTGTCCCAAAACTTGTCAACATGGAGCTAAGCAGCTTCCAGGATCCCTTGACAGGGACTGAAACCACCCCACTCTTGCCTGCCAGGGGCCACCCAGTCCCAGCGCACAGGTCTGATGGGTTGAGGCTGCCTTTCTTAGTGCAACTTTTCAGTCACAAGTCTTCTCACTATTAAAACTCCTCTCAGTCAGGTTTTAACCTGATTTACAGCCTAAACAAGTCAGGTTTTAACCTGATTTACAGCCTAAACACGGGGGCCAAATTTCCCTCCCCTCCTCTGTTCCACTCCAGAAGTAGAATCATAGAATAGTTTGGGTTGGAAAGGACAGTAAAGATCATTTAGTGCCAACTCCCTCTGCTGTGGGCAAGGGACCTGCTGTACACCTTCCACCAGACCAGGTTGCTCAAAGCCACATGCAGGTGGCCTTGAACACTTCCAGGGAGGGGACATCTTGCTGCATTTCCACTCCTCGGGGCACAGTGTGATGAAAAACTCATAGCTAATGTGCTGCCTGACTTGGGACCACTGCGGAGCCCGGTTTCTGCAGCTAGCACAAGGCTGGTTGCCTTGCTTATTGCAGACACTTGAAACCCCAGCTTAGCTTTAAACACAGCAGTGATATAAAATACATGTTTAAAGCTGCGAGCACATGCTCACAAGCCTTTAAAAGTTATGGCTGAGGACACTTATTAGAAGTCTACTCTCTTTGGGCACAAATATTATAAATTTAGACAAGCAACACCTGCATATTTGTTAGAAGGTGTTTTCTGTGCTCTGAGGAATAAAGGAGTTGAGGATGAGAAAATATAATTTCAGAGGGGTATTTTTATTAAAAAAGGACTGAATAGAAGTGCGTGGGCTGGTACCTGGATGTGCTGCACTCCTCGGGCTGCATTTCAAATGTCAGCTTTACACCACTAAAGCATCCGGTAGGGTTTTCATGGGAAACATGAGTTACTGATGGTGGGTTTTGAAAAGCAGAGAGAAAAATGGGCTTGGCAGTTGAGCAGGTAGACTTTTTAACATGAAAACATTCTCCAAATTTTCACAAGGTAGGGTAGGCACTGCTTGGTGAGCATCTATGACTTTTACAGGTATTTTCAATGAAATCGGAGGGAAAACTACAGCCAGTCCCACTCTACATGCAGGTGCTGGATGGCTTTATGTGCTTCTCCTTCCTCAGTGCTGCCCCAGGTTTCTGTAAGCTAGCTCTGAGGGTTTGTCATCTGGTTTGGGTGTTGAACACAGAAAATTGGATCCAGCTAAGCTGCCTCTAAATGAAAAACTGGTTGTAAAAAGACCAAGAACAAATAAGTTAATATGGGAGCTATTTGTATAACGAAAGAAACAGCCGTGACTGAAATAGTATGTAGCTCACTATAAATGTAAACAAGCGACCTTACACAACCCCAAGCACTCTTTGCAACATTTTAGGTGCAATTCCCAGTCACAGAAATCTGCAGGAGTTTGTTGGGCCAAAACAAATCTGCAGATAAGTGGGAGGAATTTTATTTCTGGGGTATACAGATGCAGCTCCAGTTACACTTCAATGGACAAGCATCCACTTAATGTCAGAAGAAAATGTCCCATTGGATCCTGGGAAGAGTTTAGCTAAACTTCCCTGCTAATACACCTGCAAACAGTTCATTGTCTCCTGGCCAGGCCACAGCTGTGGGCTTCAGCTGTCCCTCATAGTCTTACCTCTGCTCACATGACTTCAGATTCATCTAATGCCTCTACAATCATCTAATTCATCTAATTTCCTCTACAAAGCCAAGCAAGTCAGTCCAACCTTCCCCTTCTTTCTTTTCTGAGACATCAGTCACACCTCACACAGCTACTGGGGATGCCTCTGATCTCCCCCGCAGCTCTATCAGAAGTATTATTTGTTTCTGTTCTGCCTCCAGTCTCCACGGTTCATCGGTAGACGTCAGAGCCTCATTGAAGACGCCAGGAAGGAAAGAGAGGCTGCAGCTGCAGCCACTGATGCTGCAGAGTCTACAGAGACCATTGTCTTTGAGGAGAAGGATGGGAGAGCCATGCTGAACCTCTTCTTCATGCTCAAGGGAGCCAAGACTTCACCACTGTCCCGTGCACTTAAGGTATTTGAGGTGAGTACTTAACCTGCTGTGTGGGACTCAAGGAACACACTACAGGTTTCATGGCTGTTCTGTGCAAAATAGCACCAGAGTCTACTAAAGAAGACTCAGACTAGGTCTGTCTACTGGAAATGATCAGTTGTCAGATGTCCCCACAGTCATGCTTTGCTCATGCCCTCACTTTCCATCACTAAGAATGAGCCATACCTCTGTTAAGCACTTAAGGGCTTAACTCTGCTTAATTACTGGAACAAGCCACAAAGTTTCACACTTGGAATCCACCCCCATGTGGCTTGTAGTGTAGTCTGACAGCCTCTGCCACTGCTCAGCGCTTCAACCTCATGTGCAGGACTCCAATCCCACCTTCAAAGTGAGCTGTGTGCCCTGCGTGACTACAGACCAAACCTGCCTTATTTGTGGGTCAGGCTCTGAATGGCACTGCTCACGGAGTTACAGGAACAATGTCACCTGGTATATGGTTTTCAAAACTCCCTACTTCAGGGATTAATTTGAGTTACATGTTAAAGATTCTGTTGGTTTCCCCTAGAGATTCACCCTGTATATGGCTTTAGTGACAAAGAAAACTGGTAGCTAATTGAGCTTTTTCCCCCTAGCCAGCAATGTAATGGTGCATTATCTGGAATCTCAGTACCGTGAATGGAAAGGTTGAGATATAGGCACTGAGCTGCCTATTTAAACAGTAATCAAACCACGACAACTTGCATTTGTATACTACATTTTCATCCAGAAGGATTCAAAAGGGAGGTTCTGAGATATGTTTTATCTACAGTAGTTTAATTTCACTGACCTCAGCAGTGAGAGGAGAGGACAGTTTGTTCCTATTAATCAGTCACGTGGGTTGGAAGGGGCCTCTGAAGGTTTCTAGTCCAATGTTCTGCTCAGATCAGGTCCAGTCACAGCAGGTTGCTTGAGGCTGTGTTTGTTGCTTTTAAATATCACTAAGGTAGAGATCCTGCAGTCTCCTTGGACCCCTTGAGCAGTGTTTGGCTGCCTTTGTGATAAAAAGCTTTTTCTCTCTTCTTTTTTTTTTTTTTTTTTTTTTTTTTTTTTTTTTTTTTTAATGTCATTGCTTCTAGCTTGTGCCCATTGCCTCTTGTCCTCCCACTATGTACTTTTCATACCAGTCTGGCTCTTCTTTACACCCTCCCCACCAGCTAGTAGACAGTGAACCAATCTTCCCCACCCCTTTAATTCTTAAGACTGAACAAATACAATTCCCTCAGTTTTACTTCATATAACACTGTGCTCCAACACCCTGAGCATCTTGGCAGTACTCCACTATACCTACAGCATGTCAATGTCTTTCTTCTACAGCACATGGTACTCCAGATGTGGTCTCCCTCATCCCAGGTGGAGAGGAGAAATCATTTATTTTGGTGTGTTGTCTACAGTCTTGCTACTACGATGCTGTGATGATCTTATGACAAGTGTTTAAGATCTTCAGCTATTACAAAGCATCTTGTATTTCCCATAAGAGGACTTTCACAAGAAAAGCTGTTTTCTGAGCAACATCTGGTTCTTGTCTCAAGACTGAAAGAATCTCTAAGGCAAGCTTGTCAGACAAAAGCCTTGGTGTTGCCATGGTTAGGGTCTCCTTCCTAGAAGTGTATGGAAAAATCCTTCAGTGTAACATTTCAAATGCAACAGACAGCTTGGCAAGTATGAAATATAGAAGTGTAGGCTCTTTGGTAGATTTCAGGTTACACTGCATGTAAAGTCTACAATTTAAACTTTTTTAAAAACACCAAGGAAGAAGAAGGGGAAGCTTATGTTCAGATATTATTTGTTTCTTCCTGGAGCTATTTACTTTCTTCATCAAGAGCTTTCCTACTTTAAAAAAAAAAAAAAAAAAAAAAAAAAAAAAAAAAAAAGCTCTTTGAGCTTGTCACAGAGACAGAGCTTTAAATATAATAAAAAGACAAGCATGTCAAGCCACAACAGAGGAAGATTCATTTCCCAGATCCCTCTGGCAATGCAGGTACAAGATATGAAAGCAGATGGGCATAATGACATTTGCCTCATCATGAACCACGCTGCAGGGAAGCTGGTTTCACTCTTCTCTATGTGTTACATGCAGCCAAAGCATAGGTAATGCAATCACAGCTGTCAGATTAATGCAAAGGTATTGATTGTTGAGGGGACAATGTAATAGTGAAGTCGGTAGGTACATTAAAAAACACAGTCCTAAATTGAATTTACCGGTGGCATTGTGTCTGTAACTTCTCATCTTTCTGCCTCTGATTAACAAAAGACATCATGTCCCTTCATCTACCAAAGGTCTTGCAGAGACTTTGGAAAGGTTGGGTCATTGTCCAGGGACTTGGGCTCGTACTGCTACTTTTCACTGAGCAAAAGAATTATAGAATGGTTTAGGTTGAAAGGGACATTAAAACTCATCTAGATCCAAACCCCTGCCGTGGGCAGGGACACCTCCCACTAAATCAGGTTCCTCAAAGCCCCATCCAACCCAGACTTGAACACTTCCAGGAATGGGGCATCCACAACTTCTCTAAGCAACCTCTTTCAGTGCCTCACCACCCTCACAGTAAATAATTTCTTCCTAAAATTTAATCCAAATTTACTCTCAGTTTGAGACTGTTGCCCCTCACCCTATCACTATAGTCCTTGATAAAGAGTCTCTCTCTATGGTGAGGTCTCACTAGAGCAGGATAGAGGGGGAGAATCCCCTCCCTCGACCTCCTGGACATGCTATGGATGCAGCCCAAGATGCCATTCACTTCTGGGCTGTGAGTGCATGGTGCCAGCTCACATCCAGCTTTCCACCAAGTCATCCTTCTCAGGGCTGCTCTCAATCACTTCATCCCCAGGCTGTATCTGTGCTTGGGATTGACCCAAACCAGGTGCAGGCCCTTGCACTTGGCCTTGCTGAACCTCATGAGGTCCACCTGGGCCCACCTCTCCATCTTGCCCAGGTCCTTCTGGGTGACATTCCTTCTCTCCAGCACGTCAACCACAACACTCCACTTGGTGTCATTGGCAAACCTGCCGTAAATATCCACAAACCTTCCAGCACCCTTTGGAAGACTACAGACTCCACTTTGTCTCCTTCTGTAGGGGAGGTCAGCCCTGATCGTGAGCCCAGATGATGTCACTTCTGACAAGAGAGCCCCAAACTGAGGCTGCTGCCGACTGCGCGCGGCTCTGCTCCGCGCTTCAGCACCAAGGGCAGCGCCGCGCCGCCTGCCCGGGCAGAGCCCGCCCCTCCTACGTCATCACCAACCCCTTTCCTCCCAACCAGCTGAAAACCAGCCCGAAGCAGGAGATTAAAGGAAAGGGAAACAGGGGGTGGCATTTGGCTACATCAGTTTCCTCCGTTGCTATGATCTTCTTTGCCACTTTGTGGAAGTCTTCTGCTGATAGTTGTTGAGCAGCCACAACTGGTTGACCGTCCAGAAGGAAAAGCTGTGGAATTAATGGATGTGCATTTATCTCAGTGGGGTGGAAAAAGAAAAAAGAAAAAGGGGGACAAAAAAAAAAAAAAGAAAAAAAAAAAAGAGGGAGTGCCTCCCAAATGTATCCATAGGGACATCTTTGGAAAGTACCAGTAGATGTTTCAAGTGTTGTTTAATGTTTTTGTTCTCCTTTTCCATGTCCTAAAAGACATTTGAAGCTAAAATTCACCACCTGGAGACCAGGCTTAGCCGAAAGCCCCGTGAAGGGACTGCTGAACTGGAATACTTTGTGCGCTGTGAGGTCCACAGCTCTGACCTCAATACTTTCATTAGCTCCATCAAGAGGGTAGCAGAAGATGTGAGGACCACTAAGGAAGACAAATGTAAGGAACTTACAAACTGTTTCACTTTTGTGGAGAGGCCGAGCTGTAGAAATGGGGTGGAGACTTTGATATTCCCAGAAAAGGGGAAGGGCTGAATTTTAGCAAAACAGAAAACACTGCTAGTGAGACACCTGAATCATGAAAGCCACTTCCCTCCTTGTCTGTTTCTCCCAGAGTCCACAGACCATTTTTCCAGTTCCAGATTGTTAAAACAGAAATAGGAGATGAAATTTCATGCTTTGTTCACATCTCTCCTACAGAGTTCTCCGACCCTACTCCAATGTTTTATATCATAAATGTACTTTCCTACCTACATGTCAGGAACTCTGTTCAGATCCAGCACTAAACTACAAGACACTCCTCCTGTTCTGAAGACAGGGTGATTCTTGTTGTAAAATATCCCTAGAGATCTGCAGCAATTGCTCTACAACCAGTTGGATCCCTGCATTTGTTTTTAATGTGAAGTCTAGAATCTAAAATCCAATTTTCATCTTCTTGTTTAATTTTGTCACAGAATACTCTGCTGAGAGATGGGTAGGGAAGTCATGAGATGCAGATTGTTGCATTAGACCAGAGTATAGGACAAGACTGTTGAGACTGTGGGACTGCTGCCCAGCAGGCACAGCTGTATCATGTGCTGTTTGGTGTGTGTGTGCATTTGGTACACCACATCAGATGTATCTTAATCAATCTCACAACCCCTTCTCAGCAGGGCATGCTCCATCTTCACTTCCACAGCCAGTTTTTCTCTCTCCCTACAGTTCACTGGTTTCCCAGAAAAATCTGTGAATTGGACAAATGCCACCATTTGGTCACCAAGTTTGACCCTGATTTGGACCTGGATCACCCGGTGAGTTAGTCTGTGGGGGCATGATCTCACACTGGGGTCCCGAGCTTTCCCTCAGAAACAGGGAGCTGGAGAGCACCTATTAGTGCAACTGTAGTGCGGTCACCACCATGAGAGAAGTTTCTCTAGCCAGTGATGAACTTTGTTGGGTGACAAATTTTAGTAACTGATTAAAAATGCTGTCTCTGCTCCTATTTGTCATCACAGGGCTACTCTGACCAAGTATATCGCCAGAGGAGAAAATCGATAGCAGAAATTGCTTTTCACTACAAGCAGTAAGTCTCTTTCTTAGCATCCTTCCAAGAATAATGCCATGTCAGTGCAACCTGTTGGGAAGTCTAGTGGCAGGTGTCCCTGCCCATGGCAGGGGTGTTGGATCTTTAAGGTCCCTTCCAACTCAAGCCATTCTATGAGTCTAAGTCATTGTGCTATCCGCATGAGACTTCTGTTTTGTTTTGTCTCCCCATTCAGCCTTGCCAGCTCTCTTTGTGTCCCTCTTCTCCTCATGCTTTCCCATCTCTTCTTAATTAAGAAATGTCTGTCATAGTGAATTCACACATTGATAAACCTAGAATATACCTCCTGCATAACAAAAGCCATGTATAATCCCATCAGACCTCAAACTTCATTTTGAAATGTGGCATCTCTTTTAGAATGACACTGAGTTTTGACTTGAGTGTTTCAAGGCCTGGAAAAGCCACCACATGCCCAGAAAACTTGTTCAGATGGTTCATTATCCTGCCTGTGAAAAAATGTGGAGCTTATTTCTAGCCTGAAGTTCAGTAGCTTTAGCTTTTGCCCAATGGATCATATGTGTCTTTCATCTGCTACAGTGAATTCTGCGATTGGTTTTATTTTGCTTGAAGGTATTTATAGAATAAATGGTTCATCTCCTAACTCTCCCTGGTAAATTAAATAGATTCCAGTAATGGTCTCATCTGTATAGATTTAAGACTATCTCCTGTATGCCTACTTAATACTCCTGATATATTCAGTGATAGCGCTCAGCCTCTTCACTACAACATCAAACAGAGCTCTAATATTCGCTTGGGTTTGTAAGATAATCCCTAGAATCCTATTCAGTAACACTGCCTTGCACTGTAGCGTCTCCCTCTCCAAGCAGGACTTTAAATGTGTATTTCTGTGGCGAGCTGTGCTGAAAGCAGGCTATGGAAATTATATGGGTCACCTTCTTGAGCTATCCCTGGGACCAGTGATCCCAGCATGGCTTTCTGCTCCATTAGGTTTCATGTTCTTTGCAGATTTGAAGCCCATACTATAGACATTGATGTTTTTATCCTGTACTAATAGTAAATGCACAGAAAATCTCTGTGCCAGCAAGAGTCCTGAGGGACACAGGAAGAAACACTGTCTTATGATGATGCACCCATTTAAGATGTCCTGTCCCACATCTCGTTTGCAGGTTAGCGTTTACGAGCTGCGGTGAAACATCCCTTCAGGCTGTTAATGGGAAAGGAGCTCTGCTGTATCGCTGTGATATGTGAATATCTCCTTTGTTCAAATACAGAACAGAAGGATTTAGGAAATACAGTTGCTAATTATGCAGAAGAGGCAAAAGTATCAGTCTTCTTTAGTTCCCATATATATCAATGTTAAGATTTTCTTTTATTGCTGTCCTTAATCTTACTGACAATATATTTTTCTGCAGTTCAAATGCATTTAGTTTTCCTTATTAGATGCTTTAATTTTCCAGCCATTGATTCATTCTTGGAGCCATAAGCCCCCGGAAGCTCAGGCACATGAAATTAATGGATTTTCACACAAAATTTATATTTTTTTTTAGTGAAAACCACTTTTTTTTTTTTTTCCCCCCTGGAAAATATTAAGCCTGCTAAGCTTTAACTCATCCCTTGTTCATTTATAGCCTCTGGCTAAACCAATGCTTTTCTCTGTGTCACTGTATTTGTCACACCTGCACAAATGACCCAGTACTAAGCCTTTGTCTTTCCTGTCACTACCTTGTTTGGTTTAAAGAAAATTGATCCACATCATGCAGAGTTTCTCCAAAGTGCTTCCTCCTCAGAGGGAAGAGGAACCTGGCTTGTGCTCTGCCACTGTCAGTAACAGTGCATTTGTCTTGCAGTGGGGACCCAATCCCTCGTGTGGAGTACACGGCTGAGGAGACCGCAACCTGGTGAGTGCTGATTTAACCTGTGCCCTTTGCTTGGGCTTCACCACTAGAAGCTGGGAATCAAAACCTGAATGATTAGAGCATGACCTCTTGAAAAATATATCAGGAATGCAAGCAGCCTATTTACTGGCTTGTTATAAAAACCAGTAACTTGACGCATGGCATTTTATGGTTGGGACTGCATTCAGGAGAGCAAGTTACTTTCAAAACAGTGGTGCTCTGTCTGCCTCTCTCTTGGGGCTCCACCAAGAGCACTTTCACACTGCAGCCATCAGGATTCTCCTCCAAAGGAGTCTCCCTAGAGACTGAGGTAGATAATTTGGAGTCCTGCTTCTCTAAAGAGACCTGGCTTACTAGCAGCCTCCAAACAAAGGGCAGTTACTGTAGCTGCAGAAAGAAGCATGAGGCCAGTGGTGAATACCTGCATGGTACCTCGCTGGCCTCATTTAGGAAAATGCTTCCTTTAAACATTATTATTTCCAGGAGTGTCACTGCAGGAGTGTCTCTGAAAACAAGGCCAGCTCATATGAGCTGAGCACACAGCCTCCTAAACAAGGTAATCTCCTGCTTATATTGACTGTCTTCATAGTGTGACTTCAGGAACTAACCTACAGGGAATATTTTAATTCCTTTAATACCTTTTACACAGTCTTCTGACCTTCAAGGTCAGCAATAGGCCTGTGAAGATACAACTGATGGCTTTGCAGGCTCACTTGAACGTGTGTCTGTATGTCTACATGTCCCTGTCACTGTGACAACATAGACTTAGCGGTGGAGGAAAGCAAAAGGACAAGAAACCTAGAGGTGTGAATCCTTGATAGTGTATAACCAGAGGACAGGAGAGGACTAGACACATCAGGCCACTGAAGGTCTGCCACCTGTCATCCTGAAGGAAGGAGGTGTATAGCACCCTGAAGAGCCTGTACCCCACTCACGCCTGCAAGGAGTACCTTGAAGCTTTCAGTCTACTGGAGAAATTCTGTGGCTACAACGAGAACAACATCCCTCAGCTGGAGGAGGTCTCCCGCTTTCTGAAAGGTGAGTACAAGTCTTGGAGATCCAAGGTCTGCCCAATCTCCAGCATGGTGGTGGCAGCTGCAGATGGGAAACCTGAACCCAAAGGAGGAGCGCGTGAGCTGAGATTTGGGAAGAGAGCTGGTGGAGGCTTGTGCATTGCTCACAGAGGACAGGGTAGACCCCAGGTGGTGGGGACTGTAGCTAAACACAGTGAGCTGCAATTGAAGGTCAAGTCTGTGATCCCACTGAGCACCTAAAGAGCACCTGTTGCTCTTTGCTCTGTAGGAGTAAAAAGATTAGGTTTGGCAAAGCAGAAGCCCTTTAGCTTCCAGCTCTGATGCTTTTGCTGTCTGTGCTGGGAACATGGGACACAAGCACAACCCACGGGCCATGCACCCACAGAGACAGTATGTGCTGTTTCAGAGAGGACTGGCTTCCAGCTCCGGCCAGTGGCTGGCTTGCTGTCGGCACGGGACTTCCTCGCCAGCCTGGCCTTCCGCGTCTTCCAGTGCACGCAGTACATCCGCCACGCGTCCTCGCCCATGCACTCTCCCGAGCCGTGAGTAGCGCCTGGCCCCGAGGGCCTCCCCTACCTGGACAGCCCATCTGGACAGCACTTAACCTTTCTCCCTAATGGGCAAACTGTCCCCTGCTGACCTCACTTTCCTCCTTTCTCCCCGGGCATCGGCAGGGATTGCTGTCATGAGCTGCTGGGGCATGTCCCGATGCTGGCTGACAAGACATTTGCCCAGTTCTCTCAGGTAAGATGGTCATCTGCTTCCTTGCCCCTGAGAGGGCAGGGCACAAGGTGACAGCTCAAACCAACCCTAGTCTTGCCACCTAAACCCTTCTTGTTCTAAGAGTTATTTATATTAAACATGATGTTCAGGAGGCCTAGTGATGGATAGAGAACCCTAATACAAAGTGAAAATATCAGACTCTGTAGCAAAGATTTTTTTCCATAGAATCATTGAATGGTTTGGGCTGGAAAGGACCTATCAAGCTCACCTAGCGCAATGCCTTTCAGATCACTGTCCAGCCTCACCTGGAATGGTTCCAGGGATGGGGCATCGACCACCTCTCTGGGCCACAGGCCCTTCTAAAAAGTCTGTCCCCATCTTTCTGACAGGCCCTTTTAACTGCTGAAAGGCTGTCATAAGGTCTCCCTGGAGCCTTCTCTTCTCCAGGCTGAACAACCCCAACTCTGTCCACTTGTCCTCATAGCAGAGGGGTTCCAGCCCTTTTGTCTGAGCATGATGAAGCCCCAGCAGATGTGTGGCAGTACAGGGACACAATATCTGTTGTCTCAAGGCAATAAAAGAGTAATGCATGCGTAAGGCCCTCAGACCAAAGCTGTCCTGATGTTTTCCCCTTCCCTTCTCTTCCCAGGACATTGGGCTGGCATCTCTGGGAGCAACTGATGAAGAAATTGAGAAACTTGCAACAGTGAGTTTTCCTCTTTGCTAGATGGGGGCCCCAACCCCTCCAGCAGCACTTCTGGAATATCAAGGGGACTGGTCCAGTCAGGTCCCCAGATTTGCAGGCTCAGAGTCCCTGCCTGAGTTGCTCCAGCCCTGCTCAAAGACTGTGCAGAGCATAGATCAGTTAAACAGCAGAGCTTGCTTGCACATTAACCCAATTTTCTCAGGCACCAGAGTATGATCAAGCATCATATTTCTAACGACAGCACTGCTGGGAATCTTTAGGATGGAATTAAGTGACATCCGCTTCCTTTGGCTCCCCCTCAGCAAGGTGACCTGTCCTGCTTCAAGGGCACTGAATGGCAGCTCCACGCAGCAGCTGGGCATGCAGGGTACCAGCCCAGGGACAATTTGCATGTGTCCCAGTGTGGCAGCAACTTAGTTTAGCACTTTTCTTTGGCAGCAATGGGTGCAGGGTAAGAAGAGGGGACAAAGTGCCAGGCAGTCGTTTGTTTAAACAGCCCCAGGCCCTGGCTATGATGCAGGGGCTCAGAAATGACAGGGAGGTGTAGATGAGGAACAGTGTCCCCTATGCTTTTTTTTTTTTTCTCCTTTCACAGCTTTACTGGTTTACGGTGGAGTTTGGGCTCTGCAGACAGAATGGGATAGTCAAAGCCTACGGGGCTGGGCTCCTGTCATCCTACGGGGAGCTCATAGTAAGTCTCGGCATAACTTGTCTCTGCTGTAGACCCTATACAGCAAAAAGCCTTCATCCTCTGCACAGCTCCACTGACTTTACTCAACCTCTTCTCCACCTTGGTCTATCACATATGTGCTCTCCAATCCCCTTAATTTCACACTGCTGTTTTTCTGCTGTGTACATAGCACTCCTTGTCAGATGAACCAGAGGTGCGGGACTTTGACCCTGATGCTGCTGCTGTTCAGCCCTACCAGGACCAGAACTACCAGCCTGTATATTTTGTGTCTGAGAGCTTCAGTGATGCCAAAAGTAAACTGAGGTAGGACTAGTCAGTGAAGAGAGACTCAAAACAGAAGGAAATGAAGCTATAATGTATTGAAATAGTGCTTGACACTACAGCTGCTTTCAGTTCAAGGTCTTATAAGTACTCTGGAAACTGTTGTCAGGTCTTTCAAAGTAAAGTGATTCTCCAGTTAACACAGAGTCCAACTTCAGTCACTTGGATTCCCCCAGCCTCACCCCACTCCCCAAAAAAATACAATGGACTCGAGGGCGTGGGTGTGGAGGAGTGGGAAGGAGTGGGAGGTGCTCTTGGAGACAAGACTGAGGGAGAGCAGGGACAAATCTATCTCATCTGCCTAGCTCTCATAGAAAGGAGGTACAGACTATCACCAGTTCCCAGGGGAGGCCAAGAACATAACAGAGGGCTGGAAGTCCAGAAATGGGAGACCCAAACCACCCACCAGAACACCCTCTGCTTCCTTGCTGCAGAAGGGCCAAGTGATACAGGTCAGGTGCCATCTGTCCTTCATGGGAGCATCTCACCAGCATGTGTCCTGAGACACAGGATTCTGCAGCACGTTAAACTTTGCTCTGTGGGTGAAACTCTTAGGAGAGGGTTGAAAAGCTGCATTCTCTGAATTTAGGATGCAGAAATATGTTTGTCTTTCTGAGCAGCTGCTGGGAAACGTACCCACTTATCATTCAACCAGGAAAAAAAAAAAAAAAAAGAAAATCCCAGGCATCGTTAGTACCTCACAGAAACAAAAAAAGATTAGCTTGACGTGCATAGATTCATCCATGGAAAAAAGGGAACTTTTGCCTCCAGTGCAGGTTCACATGGGTTAGCAGACCGCGGACAGCATCCCACCGGTGTAACTGGGTTTCCCCATCTCATGAGACTGCAGACAGGACAGAGAGGGGCATCTACTCACAGATGTCTGTTCAGAAGAGCATTTCCTTGCTCATAACCGGAATTGCCCACAGGAGGAAAGGAAAACTTTGCCCTATAGCATTTTTATTTTAGCTTAGCAGAGGGATAGGGTGGGATAAAGAATTACACAATATATGTGACTTTGCAGTTCCTGCAAGTGGGGTATTTCATATAAACAATGTGGTGAGGACTGTTATATTTCAACTGCTGCTTTTATCTCACTTGCACCCTTCATACAGCCCAGAGTCCAGCTGCTCAAAAGCAAGCACCTGGGGAGCCCTTCCTCTTACACACACTTCTAAAACAACCTGTTGCCTAGTAAGTAATTTCCTTGCATTTAAAAAAGGAAAAACACACCACATACACAGCCACGATTAGGCTAGAGACTTTAGCCAGTGACAAGCACCATAAATGATTCTCTTTAAGGAGCTCAGAGACCACACAGATGTTACTTTGTGAGGTGAAAACATTAAAAGTCTGTATTTTTTTATTGCATTACTGGCAGCTGCCACCATGTAACCTGATTATCAGTGTTATCCTTCAAGGAAAGCCTCTTCCCAGAAAGAAAACTTCCCAACAGTTTTCTAGGGTGAACTTGCACCCTCGGTGGTCTTCCAGGCACCTGTGTTGTACTTGCATGCCTTAAAATGCTGTCAAGTGACGGCACCCATGTTGGAGGGCAGGTTTCTAACCATTAGTAGCTGTGGGTAGCATTAATAAGCCAGGGGAGCTGGGCTTTACCTGGTAGGACTGAAATAAGCCCCATCTTTTAGGAGGTGGATAATGTGAGTATGCAGAAAACCCTTTTGTTTGCATTTCCCTGTGAGGATGGTAGCTGCTTAGGGATGTGGTTTAGGGGGAGACTTAGTGATAGGGTAATAGTTGGGCTTAAAGGTCGTTTCTAGTGTAAATGATTCTACATTTCTCTGGCAGCTCCTTTAAGTTCCAGCCTGTGGCTTTGACCATGTTGTCCTTCAGCCCTATTTAGTATTCCCCCCCAATTTTTCCCGGCAATTCCTCCCCAGGCTTCCTCAACTCGTGCAGTCCCAGCCAGAGCAGCAGCTCTCTGACTGAGAAAGGCATGTTCCTCCCTGAACCCTGTGCCAGCGCAGAGCTGCGGTAGCCACAAGAGGGTACCCTAAGCTAAGCAATTCAGGAGCGAAAGGGTGAAGCCTCACCAGAAGCTAGGAGCCTGCCTGTTGCTAGTGCTGCTTGTCCTCTGGTTTTCCCAGGCTTTTCCAGCATGAGGTTGTATAGAATCCCGGCTCTATATTTTCACAACCACTCAAAAAAAAAAAAAAAAAATTGTCAAGTGCATCAATAGGACAAGAGGAAGCAGCCTCAAGTTGTGCCAGAAGAGGTTGGATATTACGAAAAATTTCTTCACAGAAATGATTGTCATGCCCTGGCCCAGGCTGCCCAGGGAAGAGGTGGAGTCCCCATCCCTGGAGGGATTTAAAAGACATGTAGATCTGCTGCTGAGGGACATGGTTTAGTGGTGACCTGGCAGTGCTGGGTTAACTGTTGGACTCCATGATCTTAAAGGTCTCTTCCAACCAAAATTATTCTATAATTCTAAGTGTACAGGTCTTAGTGTTGGAATATGAGCAATGCTGGAGAAACTTTACCCTTGATTTGTTTTCACTTATGTCCTTCTCCATGAGCAAGGTAGTGATGAGGTCTTCCTCTTGAGAGTTATCAGCTAAAGTCATGCTCACCACTGAGACCTAGACTCCAGCTGGCTGTGGGTACAGTAGAACATCTTTGCTTGAACACATGGCTCTGGTGATGCTATTCCCATCTTATTGTCCACTGCCTTGAGCCACTGCCTGTCAAATCTATCCTTAAAACAGCCTGCAGACAGTTTCCCACCCCCCAAACCAGAGATTAGTCAATAAGTGAATGTCAGAAAGGATTTAGGAATATAATACTATAATACCATGGGCTTTCCCTGCAATTAGCTTCTAAATCTCCTTGGCATCTCTAACAAAGAAAAACCAGAAATTTAAGTAGAGGATGTCTGGTGATAGCCATGGAGGTGACCAGTTTGGTGTACCCTTCAGTCTGATGCAAACCCAGGTGTTCAGCCCCCAGGAACCCACAGTCAAACTCATGGCCCTCCTTGCTGAACAGGAGGGATCTTAATTTCTGCTGTAGCCCTGTGAAGCTGGAAAGGTGGGAAAACAGAGCTTTTGGGTTAACCTAGAAACTCTGCCCAAACGATGAGGCTTTAACCTGTTGTGAGCTGGCTAAATGATGATGGATAGGAGGGAGACTTGGGCCCACCTCATACCAGCCTTTCACACCCTTTCCTTGCAGGAGCTACGCAGCGCACATCAAGCGGCCCTTCTCGGTGAAATACGAGCCCTACACCCACAGCATCGAGCTCCTGGACAGCCCTCAGATGATCTGTCACTCCCTGGAGAGCGTAAGGGATGAGCTTCACTCGCTGATTAACGCACTGAATGTTATGAGTTAATATGAGAACTGGGCTCTCTCCTTCCCCTCTTCCCTCGAAGTCCCAAAACTGCCTCCTCTGCCCTCTCCTAGTTCCTGGCTGATAACTTCTACCTGTCTTCTCCAAACACATGCACTGCTGCCTGTCACCATGCAATCCCAACAGGTTTCCATTCTTGTATGTAGGGCCAGCTTGGAGGATGGCAGAGGGATGGACCCAAGGCCTGATGGCTTTTTGGATTGATGAAAGGCTTAATACAGACTGAAAGTGTGGCCAAGCTGCAAAGCTGGATTCAAGAGCTGTGTGCTAGGCTCCTGGGTGCAAGAAAGAGGAGAAAAGTGTTTTATTAAAAAAAAAAAAAGACAGGGATAAAAGGAATTTTTTTTTTCAATTTAAGGAATAAATTAATCTGCTTTTTTAGCCCCAAAGCAACTCCTATAGCAATTTCATGAGGGATCATCTGTCCCCACCATCTCCTGCCTCTTCTCTTACAGCCTCATACACTTGGGAAATGCAGAGCTGCTCTAGAAGCTTTTCTGCTTGAATCAACCCTACAAGGTTTGAAATTTCATCTCCCAGCCTCCCCTCAGCTTCTCTCACAGAAAGGTGCTTAGGCATGAAGAACCCCTGAGCTGCACCACCCCACCAGGCTGCAATAAGCATCGTAGCTCCCCTGAACCTCTACACTGACTGAAGCCAGGAGTTGCCTGTCTGGCATAGAGCAGCCCTGGTCTGCATGCATCCTCCCCAGCACAAGCACCACAGAGCAAGCCCTGGCCACCCCAGACCAGAGTGTGGGCACTCTTTTAAGATCTCCCACGGTGAGGAGTGCTCAAGAGCCCCCCTACCATCCTTCACAGCAGGTAGCAGGCACAGCTGTCATTCCTGCGTGCTGGTGGCCCTGGGCAGCTTCAGCAGCCCCTTGGTGTCCTGAGTTTATTGGTTATTGCAGACTGAGTGGGGCTACTGCTGTCCTGACTTTGCCAGTCCTTGGGAGATTCCCCATGCTTTCACTTTTCCAGTTTATGACACGGGTTACAGCATCATCTTTTTCTTAGATACCCCAATATCCCTGTCACCTGAGGTAGCTCAGGTGGGTGACTAACACTATTGCTGGCCATGTGTGAGGAAGGTGACACATGCTTAAGATGCTCAAACCCAGTTTCACCCAGCCTTCTCTGTATATATGAATGGCTCCATCTGACCCGAAGCTCTCTGTTTGCCTCCCCCTGCTTTTGCCCTTCTTATCTCCTTGCAGGCTGCCTCATAACTTAGCGGTGCGCTCAGAAGTTTGGCCCAAGGTTATGCAGCTGTGCAGTATCAGAGCTGAGCTTGGGATGCGTGGAGGCAGCTGTGGGGGACAGCGAAGGGGAGAACTGTGTGGAGTTGTTTGCATGGTCAGCTGTAACATTGCTGTATAGACTTCTACTGTCCTTTGCCCCTATAGATGATGTTTATTATTTCTTCTTTAAAGAAATACAAGGCTTAGTAGTTAAGCTTTAGCTCTTAGGTCTAAGTATCCTCCAATACTTCTATGTACCATTGCTCTCCAGTGTCACTTTACGGTGTCTCAGTCATAATAGTTTACAATTCATTACACTTTATCCCATTTCAGACCTTCACAGACATGCTTGACCCCCAGTTCTCTCAAACTTTAACCACTCAGCTACTGACAGCACTTAGTTTCCCACCTGCTTCAATCCTTCCTTTCTGTTTCCTTTCTTATTTGACACCCCAACCCCCCCCTAAATTCCTTCTAAATTGCTTAGAAGGCCATTACTGAAATCAGCAGTTCAACACTAGGGCTAGCTGCTTCTCCTCAAGCTGTTTCTTCTCGGAGGATTGTCCCATAAATGAATAAAACTACTGAGTTCATTCAGTTATTGTAATTTTAGAGCACTTTTTCCAAAGCTTCAGCTAGGATTTCCCAATCTGGGTGGATCCAGGTCTTGAGCTGTAACTCTCAAGCTCCCTTAAGAGCTGTAACCATTTTTTAATTTGGTATCTTAAGTTATTACTATGAGATTAAATAGTTGGAGTGAGCTATGCAAGAGTAAGGCAGGCTAGGTCATAGCTTAGCTATCTAGCCATGAAAATCTTATTTGTGACTCCAGTAAAACACCTAAAATAAAGAAAATAAAGCTTTAAACAGGCAAGATGTGAATTAATTCTGCAGGTTTCATTGTTACAGCTTGTTAGCAATAGCAATACCATGTTACCTGTTCCCCCTCTCCTTTGGCAGCCTTCAGGTCCTCAGTTACTCTCTGAGTGCAGCAAGGGTGCTGTAAAGCCCCCAGTGACACCCAGCTCCTGATCAGAACCAAGCAGGGAGTCTCCATGGAGGCATTTACTTGCTGGCCAGGCCTCGAACACCCTAATGGTTTGATGGTGGTCTCCTCTAGTTCTCCAGAGAGCTTTACAGTCATTATCTGCTTTGTTAAATGTCTAAAATTAATGCAATTTATAAATAAGACCAAAGTTATTAATATGGAGTGAAAAGACAAGTTAAAAATCCTTGCCACTGCAGGAGCCCTCAACTCCTCCGCTTGCTTTGGAGTTTGCATTGCTGCTCTGTGTCAGCTGTTGCTTATTTGAGGAGCTGTAGTAAAATCTGCTGCCTTACAAAAATAGAAAATAAGCAAAACTTGCAGCATAAATAAGCCCTGGCTAGTATGCAAGCATATAAACAGATCTGTTGCAGGCTGGCGAGAGGTAAACACCCTGCGGGCTGCACCCCCAGGCTTCCCAGAGATGGGATTGTGCTGGGGAGTGATGGGAGTGCAGGGACTCAGGCTGAACCGGCGCCAGAGGTTCCTCTTTGAGGCATTTTCTGTGTCTGTGTTCTTGACAAATTCATGACAGATTCCAGAATTTTTTGGCCCCTTAGGGGGACATCTGAGAAACATGAACTCGTTTGTATTTACCTTTGCCCTCATCTATTTAATATCTTAGAGGACTTATCCTATTAGTAACATAATAGGTCCCCGTCCATTATGTCTCTAAGGCTTGTTTCTTTTTATCTGATTTCAAATACATTACTTGGCCCCTTATTTTATAAGCCATGTATGAATTGGATACTTCCTTTCTCATTATACCTATTTTTCTCATGTTGCTTCTGCTACCTGAGCCTTGTTTTTTTCTTTATCCTGCCATAATATTTTAGGGACTTGGACATAAGGCCACCAAGGAATGGGATTTCTAAACAAAATATGGTAGGGTTGTAAACTAGTCCCTAATCTGTCACTGCTTCTTAAAACTTCTAGTTTCAAGGTTAACTTTTCAGCCCATTGGTTTGGATATTGTCCTACAATTTTATTTAGTCTATTTTTAATAGTCTGACTCATTTCTTTCTACCAGTCTGGAGGATTTCAGGTAGTAGAGTATATGCAGTCCTTGCTTAATCCCCAGGTTACGCATTAAGGCTTGAGTTACTTCACTTACAACCCCTCCCTGGCTCTTCATCTCATCTTCTCTCAGCTGCTGTTCCATACTTAAGGACAATTTTCTTTAACAGCATATTTACAGCTCCAGTGGCTGTATCCCTTTTAGGTTGAAAAGCCTCAACCCATCCTGGAAAAATATTCATGGTGACAAAATGATACTGATACCCTTCTTTAGTTTGTGACGGTTTATCTGGATGATCCCTTTGCAGTATTTGCTAAGGCCCTTGGTTTACCCAATGCAGTAGAGTTAGCAGCTTGATTTTCCTAGTCTGCTTTTGCACCGTTGCACACCTTATGCAGCTTTTATTTACATCCTTTATTTGTTGCTTCTTTTGGGGCCAAATAGAAATTTTTTGTGCTCTCCTTTTGGAATACCCTGTTCTCCTTTATGTAACTTATTATGACCATCTAACACAACTTGCTCTTGTTCAGCCAGCCACAGTATCAATCCCATCTTCTTTTTCAGCTGATTCCTGGTTGGGGCTGCAGTAAACAAAGTCGGAGTCAATTTATCTACTAAAGCATTTCTCAGTATTGCTTTCAGTCTTCCCATGTACTTTAGCATCCTTTACATATATTTTATTCCCCCTCTCCCTCCAAGCTTGTAGAGTAAAACTCCTATTTTCTTCATGGGTGTCCCATTATGTGCTTGCCATCACTTTTCTCCCTATCATGCATGCAGTATTTTATTCTACTATCAGTATAGTAGCTATCTGTAGAGGAATATTGTGTAGAGAGGTTTGTCTTTTACTGGCAGCCTCTAAGCTCCTTGTCAGGATTTCCCCCACTGTTTGTTCCCTTGTTCCACTAATAGCAGTATCTTGGATTATTTTTCCTCCTTGTTCCAATTTAGCACACTCCCACAAGTACACAATACCTTTGGTTTATTAATGATTTCCTTTAAAAGGAGATCCACATTAATACCTATTTTGTCTTTGTGCTTGAGTAGACTGGAGTACAACTAGACTTTCAAGGGAGGAAGCCTCGAAGACCATCACACCCCAGACTACCTCTAACCAGGCTTTCTCATGTCTGTGGAACAGGGAGGACTCATGCTACTTGTACCCGTTTTCCTTCACTATTTTTCTGGAACAGTACTGCTCCCCCAGAACCAGCTCATATTGAAATACTTATAATAATTTTCCTTTGACTAGGAAATTAATGCAGGAGATTTTCAGGCAGCTTCCTTCACATTAGATAAACCATCATCTTGCTCATTGCTCCAGCTCCCTTCCTGATTCTTCTTCCATCATTTCCATAATGCTCTGCTGGTACTTGCAAAGATGGATAGGCTGCCATAAGATACTAGCATGTTTATAGATCTGCTGCCATAAGAAATTAAATCCTCCCAGCACTCTTTAGAGGTGGGACTGATTGGTGGGAGTCTTGATTTCATGGAAATCTTAACCTTCCTAGCATCTATCCATCATCTTGTTTCACCAGTTCCAATTCTCCAGCAGTTAACTTGGGGCTGAGTTAAATGTGCTGTATTCAATTTGACTTTAAAATCTCATTTAGTCTATTCATTTTAAAACTCAGCTACTTCTCTCTTGTGCCTCTTCTTCTGTGGCTGTAGTCCCCTGAATATCATCCATATAAGACAATTTATTTTCTTTGTCCACCAGATACCATCACTCAAGCACTTTCTTAATGCAAACGTGTGTGGCAGGGCAGGTGCTCGGCCCTGTGGGATGCAAGTAAAAGTATATTGTTTGTCTCTTAATGTGAAAGCAGCTCTCCAAATTGCTTCTCCCCCTGCAATTTGCCATATGGGAGTTTGCTGTGAATTGTGGGGGTGTGTTTGTGCCACTAGCTCTCCTCATTCAACCACTGTCCAAGGAGCCTGACTCAACCTTGGGACTGCCAGGGGCTGTGGAGATACCCGTGCTCTGTTGGGAATGGGTGGCTGGGATGTGGTGTCATGTCCTGCTGATGTTTGAGCAGCTCCCCATCAGGTCATTAAAGACTCTCCATCTTCTCAAGCTTATGGGCTGATGCTAATGCTGCATCCTTGTCTTCCCATTCTGCTGGGTGATTTGATTAAATGCCTGTGGTGGCATGATTAAATGTTCATCAAGTAGGTGCCCAATGTGCAATGAATAAAAGCTGGTGGAGTACACGTGCTAATCAACTTACCATTTAATCCCCATTTAATTCAATATTTGAAGCAGTTTCTTTAAGTCCTCCACTCCACTGCTGTGCTTTCACTTAGTGGTTTCATATCTGCAGCTCCCTGCCTTGGGGGCCACCTTTTTCATTTTAACAGCTGTAGCAGTTTGATCTGCCGTACCCGTCTGCTCCAGGATGGCACTTGTCCTCTTCGTGGGGTATGCTGCTATTCTCTACTTCTCTTTCTTTTCCCATTTGCCCATATCACCCTTGCAAACATCTTCCTCTGATGGCTCCCGATCCAGTTCTCTCCACCACTTCCTGCAGCTACAGCAGTTATTTTTAATTTTTGCATCCCAATCTGCTTTGGCAAGTGTCTAATTTTAGCTTTGCATTTACTATGATCAGGTCCCTTTTGAGCTCTCCCTTGCTCCAGGGTGAATCACAGCACTATCTATGTTAATCCCTCTCCTTATTTCTGCAGTTTTGCCTTCTCTTTTTCTAAATTCATCTCATTCTCTAATTGCTACTGCACCTCCTTATTGCCTTTTTGGGCCACTAGATGGTATTCCTTTTCTAAAGACCAACTTGCTTCAAATCACTTGATAGGCTCTTTTCAAAACACAGTTTTCCCATTGAGGCAGCTGATATTCTGATGTTGCCTTGGCTCGGCCGGCACGGACTGTTGCCACTTCCCATACCAGTCCTGCTAACAGAGGCACTGTATTCTCGAGTCTCCCTTCATCCGCTCTCCCGTATCGAGGAACATTTGGTCTCTATCACCCATCGGCTTCCTGCAGGCTGGAGAGGCGCCCACAGTCCCCTCTCTAATCTCTGATATTGTTGGGATTTCCTGTAGGCCCTCCACTATTCCTGGTTTTAGGCTTTTTTCCTGAGTCTTTTTAGATTTCTTTTTCCCATGCTTTCAGTTTTGTCTTAAGGTATCCCTGAAGTATTGTGCACGAGGCTGGTCACACTTGTAGAGGTGCCTTGAATGAGATCTCTCAGAGAAAAAGACTTTGAGGATCTACCCAGTCACACCTTCCACCAGAAGGCATTATAAATTCCCTTTTTCTGACAGTGGAGCAGATTCATAGGATTATGTGGCCACTTAGAGCTAAGCACGAGCTCATGTCCTTCAGGTGGGTCATGGGAGCCTTCATGCCAGTTCCCCAGACCTCACCAAATGTGGCTGTAAGCTCTATAAATAAGTGACCTGGAGAGTGCCAAGGTGATGGGTCAGCCCAGGTTAAACCCTCCCATAGATGAAGCCTGGGCTGGCAAGGGAGGAAGAAAAGGGGAAAAGCCTTCCTCGGAGCCAGGCCCCACTGTACCCTCTGGTATCTACATGTCCCAGTGCTTTGCTGAGTGGTCTCTCGCTGTTGTCGTCACTGCTGCTGTGGGTGGATCTGTCTGTCTCTCTGTGTAAAGAAATACGAAAAGAATTATTTTTCATTTTTGGAATTGTGCTGCTGCTGACGTATTAAGAATAAAAAAAATATATATATTTCTGGTCTAGCATCCTGAGTTTGGTTCTTGCATCCTTCTGCTGTCCAGATTCAAGTCGGCTGTCTTGCTTGCGGGCAGTACACAAGATCCAGCCTGGGGCCTCTGACGGCAGGAGATCCTCCACTTAGAGAATCGTTGGATCCTTCAGCTTGGAAAAAGCTTTAAGATAATTTAAGATAATTTGCACTCATGCAAAATGTTAACTCAGAGGTCAGAAATGGTCCCCTGTTTGCAGATGAGCTGATCTAAGCCTTTCTTTGCCAGGCTGTTACCGATTGCACAATTATGTGTGGGAGGTCTTTTTTAAATAGTGATATACTGGGGGGGGGGGGGGTGCCTTCACTACGTGCTTCCTCTCCCAGATTTTCCCACTCTTTCTGCTCAGTTCCAGTAACACTGGCCACATTGGAACGCTGGTAGATGCACTGTGCCTAGTAAGGCAGGCTGGCTTGTGTGTAACCAGGCTCTGCAACCCCAATTTGAAAGATGGGGAAGACCCTTCTAAGAGTACTTAGGGGTCAATCCTGCTTGCTTAAACATCGGGACTATTTTAGATGACCTAAGGTGTCTGTCACATCCACGTGGGAGGGGTGAATGGAACACAGGAATGCAACTGGAATGCACCTGCCAAGACCAGAAGAGATGCTGAGGCCACATAAGTGTTTCCTATTCCAGAGTTGTCCTCACATTTAAGAAAACTAATTTCAGTCACTGCTGCAAGCTTGGGGTTTTTTTACCTGAAAGCCAGACTCTTTCTCTGGTTAAATCCCTTCCAGAATCTCAGACAGAGGTGGATTAATGTATTGCTGGCACAGGTCTGGACCGTGCATCCAGGCACCCCAGCACTCTCTGAAAGGGAGTTTCCTCATTTAGGACTTCTATCTTCACAGTGCTTGTTAAAGTGTTACAGCTGTAATGAATTCATCTTCATTACACGCTTGGGAGGTAGAGGAGTACTCTTGTCCCTGTAAAAGGCTGACAGATAAAAGGAGGCAGAGAATCAGAGAGACTCAGACCAGGCGCAGAGCCTGAGAAGTAATTACATGCCTAAACAGCTTTGGGAAGAAGCATCTAAGTGGCAGATCTGGGGCTTGAACCTCTGTCAGCCCCCTCAGGACTGCATCTTTCTTCTTGAGCTGTGATGGTACGGATCAGAAGAACTCAATTATTTACAAATCCTGTAGCCACAGGTACGTGTGCAGACACGCACCGACCCCTGGAGAATGGAATTGATTCGCATAAGGCTGTGACAGACCTGAGCAGCTAATCCAGCTCAAATCAGGCTTGTTTTTTTCCCCAGGGATCAGAAGAGGCACTTTCCACAGCAAAGAATTTGTTTTCAGTTTTCCTACACTTGTTCATTACAATGTTTGGGAAAGCATTAGGTTTTCTAGGGGAAAGATGAGCTTTTGACATTTTTCTGGCACAGCTGAAAGCAGGAAGTATTGGAATTGGAATTGTCTTGAAAACTGACCTGGAAATTTTTGTTGTTGTTTTTTAGCTTTTAACTGAATAGAGAAATTTGCAAAGATCAGTTAAGGGATTTAAACCCCTCTGTGACTACCCCCCAGATGTGCTTCTGCTCCTATTGTGCAGCCAGTAGGGTTAGTGGAGGCTGGTCAACAGAACAAGTGCTGGGAGATCAGATGTTTTTCAGACTTGCAAGTGCTGTACCTCAAATGAACGAGGGTTTCTTCATGTCTCTGTTAGCAAATTCACTTTGACTGTCTTTCTACATGTTGTGTATCACCCAGGACCAGTTGGAACACATGCACATGTTGACTTCTGTAGTGCAAGGTTCCCAAAGCCACCTACGTCCCAACAGGAATGGGACCCATCCAGATCTTCTCCTCTGGAACCGTTAAGGGTTTAGGTCCTGATCTAAATTTCCACAAATACAAAATACTCCCTCCAGCTCCAACCAGTTGCTATGTGATGTTCAGAGGTTTAGCCTGGAAGGGAGCAACTGGTTTTGAAACTCATGTGAAACACAGGTTTGAATTAGACCTGAACCACTGTGATGCAAGACTGGACAAGCTCACTGGTGAGCTCCAGTGCCTGATGAGGTCGAGGCCCATCCTCATTGATTTTCCTGGAGGAATAAGGATGCAAAATCTATTTTTTTCACTCTTGACAGGTCTGCTTTTTTTTTTGTTTGCTTGCTTAATTATTTTATCTGGGCAGAGCAGGGTGAATTGATCTACAAAATATTTGTGGGGATGGTGGAGAATTAAGTATCTCACACAGCTAGTTCTGTGCAACAGTTGTTACCCAGGATGGCAAAGAGAAAAACAGGGTGGGGTAAGGGAGTTGTTCATTTTCCTTCCACTAAGGTCAGCCTTAAATAACTCTCCCACCTCCTCAGAGGCTGAGACAAGATAATAAGGACAAAAATGTCAGAGCAAAGCACAGGGCCCCTCTATTTACAGCAAAGGGCAAATCGCTAACCAACAGATCGGAGCTCGCTTTCTAAACACCGATAAGCGGCAACTTTGAATTAACAGCCCCAGTTCCTCCACTGCTGTAAATCAGCCTGACCCTGACTGCCCACAGCACCCCAGTGCCTCCCCCACGGCCAGGGGCTCTCTGGTAGGAGGAGGGGGCTGCAGCGGTGGGCTCACCCCTCCTGGCCCCTAGAGATCCCTGTGCCTGGCTCCAAACACCCCCCAGGCTCCCCCTCCCCAGCCCCCTAACACTAACAAGCCTTATCAGTAGGATTTACACCTCCTTGTCTAGGAACCCATAGGCAAGCCTATGGGCCAGTCACTGGTGTGCATCCAAATCCTT
>JANHGN010002015.1:56867-79675 GCA_024605025.1 Megaceryle maxima
CTGGTGTGCATCCAAATCCTTAAAGTAGCTTTAAGTGCTCAAAACAATCCACTTATCCAGCGATAATTAATGATACTGGACCTGGAAGTCCCCGTGCCCTGGCAGAGGAGATCAGAGCACTCTACAGTGGGGTCTGGCTGAATGCAAGCAGGGAGGAGGGTCAGACCTTCTGCAAGACCTCAGCACCTCCCAGCCCCAGTGGAGCATCCCAGGAGCAAGGGATCGCCAGTGTAGATGGATGCCTGGGAGCAGCCACTGCTCACTCACAAGGGCAATGGTGGTTTGGGTTTTATTCTCTACCAGATGCCATATTAGGAAAGGTCCTTTGGAGCAGAGTTGTGCCCATTGGTGAAACACCAGTTCCCACACGGGTGATGCTGTGGGAGGGAGGGGCAAGGAGGAAGAAATCACAGCTCCTGACTCGAGTCCCAGCCCAGCTGGAGACATCTGAAGTGCTAAAGCTCGGAGCACCCTGTGAAGGCAAAGGAGTGTGACCTCCAGATGGCAAACTGATCTCCTGGAGAAAAGTGGGGCCTTCAGGGCAGTGGCAGCCAAAAACTCCAAGAGCACCATCATAGCAAAACAGGGACTTCTAAAGTAAAGTTTATTCTAGAAAACAGGGTCTCAATGCTTCATATTTAAACTTAGCAGAAAGCACGGTGTGAGAATGAGCATGTTGTTCCTCAGTGTCCTCTTACAGCATCACTTGCAGCCCTCAGTTTTATCATTGGGGAAACTGTGGCAGATGTCCACAGTGCACCCAGAGCTGCTGAGTTGAGCAGTGGCAGAAAATATGGAAGTATGTGGAAGGACCATTTATTTTCAATCTATGAGACCACTTCACAGCGGGGGACAAATCCAGTCCAAGACAGAGAAACCATTCCTTTGTGTTTTGGCATTTCTCCCTTTAGCCCCTTGCTGCCTCAGCCGGTTGTAGCACCCACCACTTTCTGCTGGGTCTGCTGCTCTCTGGTGGCCTGCCTGTGCTTTCCAGCATTGTGGCAAAGGGCCAGTTCATCTTCTCTGGTTTTTCTCCAGGTCATCCATGCCTTTGCTTTCTAAGTGGTGCCTGTAATGTCACCTGCTATGCAAGCCATGGTGGTGGCGCCAGGAGACTTTAGTGCCTGCAGTTGTGGACACAGGAGAAAACTCCCTGGTGGACTCAATGGCCCCTCTCATGGTTGTTTCCTGAGGACCAGGTCAAGATCTTCTCTGGTTGTTCTTGTGGGCTCCCACAACATGAAGAAGGGCAGATGTGGTATCATTGCTGAAAATGTGTATTTTTGGATTGCTGCTGAGCAGGCTACTTTTCCAGTGCTTCTCCACTCTGTGGAAGTTATTTATTACTTTTGTTGTTCATTACTTGTCCTCTAGCAGGGTGTCATCACCTCTTCTAATGTTTCTCTGTCTATGCCAAAGATTACTTTTGGGCCATTAATAGCCACAGATTTCATCTTCTCTTCATTGATAAACAAACTAATTTGTTCTGCTGCGTCCGCTAATAGCTGTGTCTAGGAACTATTAGCAGCTCTTAGGTGCTATTTTCTCCTCTACCTTCTCAAAAAAATATGTAGCCAGTAATATTTTAATAGGGTTAAAAGGAGCATACCGTGTTTTTCCATCTATATTTATAACCTTGCATATGCTCTTCCCAAGGTGGGTGAGAAAGGTTTTGGGAGCTTCACTTTAACGATCATGAAATTTGGTCTATTTTGCTTGGGTAACTGTACTTGTGTAAAGGTTTGAGGCTGCAGAGGCCTGGGGGGCTTGAGTAAAGTGCAGTGAAACCAATTCGCAGGTTCCATGGCCCCCAGTGAGCTGGGCTGACCAAGGGTCAGCATTTCCCTGCCAAGAGGCACTGTGTACGCAGGATAGGTGGCCAGAGGGTTTGGGTTGCAAGAGGCCACTCTCAGAGCTGCAGCAGACCTGGGAAACTCCCTTGTCCTCTAATGAAAGTTACTGACTCTTCAGAGTTGCTCCCTGAAGTGTCTTCTACCATTGAGCTGTACCTCCAGAGGTGTGGATGTACTCACAACCTCTCTGCTGCTAGCAGCTAATCCAAAGGTGATGGAAGCTGATGGGTCAGACTTGATTGGTTACACTGGGCTTTGGGTTACACCCTCTATTTTCAGAATCAACCCTTTGTGCTCTAAGCAGCAAGATAATGTCCCTGGCCTGGAAGTGCCTGGAAAATTGTGAAACCCAGTCTGGCAGGAGCATCTCTCTTGGGCTTGGTGGCCGGTGGGGCAATGGGGACGGCTCACAGGCCCTGCACCCAGGCGGCTGCCTGGATTAGGCTACAGAAGCAGCCGAGATTACTTCTATCCCAGTGAGCGGCCCCCTTCTCTGCTTGCACAATGCCCCTTCTGTAGCAAGGGCATCTCTCATTGTGTGGCTCCAGATAAGCTGCAGAGCCTCACCCTTTGCTCTAGCATCCCCCCCGCCCACCAAGCCCATGGTGGCTGTCCTACCTGCACATATCTCTGCAGGCATTGCAGGATTTGGCTTCAAAAAGTCCCATGATCGAGCACCTCCTCAATGCCAGGTTCACCTCCTCATTCTTCAGCCCATGCCTCTGCTGCTGTCAAGGCGGTTGCACGCTGCTGCTCCTTGTTGCTTGGATGTGAGAGTGAGTGCCAGTGAGAGCACAGCTGCTGGAAACCACATCGAGACTGGGACCACCAAGGATGCCGGCTCCTCTGCTGCATGCCTTGCCACCAGTCCCCATTCCCCCATGCTGAGCAAAAAGCTACACCTCAGTAGCTCAAACAGCTTGAATGTGTTGACCCAGTTACACATTCCCAGCTGGGGCACCTTCCAGGGGCTGGCCACCCAAAGAAGCTGATCTTGGGGGTGCAGACCCCTCTAGGTGCCTTAGGGATGTGTCTTGTCAGGCTGCTGGCACAGCACAGGGGTGCATGGGCAGGGGACACCTGCTCTGGGGCTCTTTGTTTCACAAGCTCCCAAACTAACCCTCCAGGGAAAGGAGGCAGGAGGTCACCACCATGTTGCTCTCTGCTCTTCTTTTGGGGCAACACACACCCAGGGACAGGCAGAGCAGCCCTGGTGGCAGCTGCTGAGTGTGGGGGCTGCAGTGGGGATATGGCTGGTATTTCAGGGTCCCCGGGTGCTCTCTGAGAAGCCACTCACCTCCAGACCTGACCTTTGCTGTCAGGAAAACTTGCACAAACTTGTAATTGGTAACTAGTTCCCCCATAGAGGGCTTGTTATTTTTTCAGGACAGGGTTCGAAAATGCTAGACATCTACAGTAGTAAAGATTTTATTGTGATGGCAACGGACTGTAAAACTTGATTAGATGACACCAGGGATTGCCTAAACCTTGTTCCCACTGATGCAACTGCTCAGGGTTGGGGGGATGTGAGCAAGGGAGGTGGCATCAAGTCACGTCCTGATGTGGTTTATCAGGAAGGGCAGGAGCCAGGAGCAGCCCACTCCCACCCAGCCACTCCCACCCTTCAGCCAGGTGAGCCCAACATGGAGCCTCAGCTCTGGGGGTGTCACAGGAGGCACGCAGTGCTGAAACGATGGACAAGCTTTTGGCCCATAACTGCCTAATCACATGAAAACCCTGGGGAAGCCCAACCTGTAACGACTGAGATGAGATTTTTCTGTAGAAAATGGATTTTCCATTGTGAAACAGGCTCCCCTGTTGGCCCTCTCTCAGTTCGCTGCTGACATGGGAGTTTTCCCTCTGACATAAAACTTTCCACAGTTTATATCCATTTTACATCCAGTTATATCACTGCCACATTTTTTCATAGTCCAAAGGGCCATTTATGGCAAGAAAATACAGCTTCCAATAAATAATCAAAGTGATCATATTTAGGAAGGGGGAAATCATAGTAGGAAACTTTTGCAAAAAAAATTAAATCTTGGCCCGTGATGAACTTTGAGCCAGCATGAGATCTTTTTTTCCTTCCAATAAATCTTCTGTCTTATTTCTGCACCCGAACCACGGCGAGCCAAGAGGGATTCCTGAACGCTTGGGTACAGTTAGCCCTTCCCCTGCTCGGGCATGCGGCAGAAATGCCACAGGCTTTGAGCAGCTACCCCCAGGGTTTGGTTAGCCAAGAGTAAGAGAAGCAACAGACTAATTACATGGCACTTCCAACACAAAATAAAACGGCTTTTTTTTTGCTGCATCAGTGGGTAAGGCCTGGGGAAGGGGGAAGCCCAGCAGGGAAGCTACCTGGAAGTGAGAAGATAGTGGGTAGAGGAACCTCCCTACAGAGTCCCACTGTCAATAAAATATGAGTTCAGGTGAGCTCAGGTAACATTCAAAAGTGCAAGAAGGAAACCCCTAAATGGCAAATCTCCGTGTGTGACTAACCTGGGGAACAGCTCAATCCAGAGCCTTTCCAAGGCGACCACTGGCCTGAGGTCCATTGGACCTCACACGGTATGGTGACCACAGGAGTGTGATTGCAAAGGGGATCTGTAGGGTAATTCTGCAAGTTGTCCCTTGGTGTGAGATGCCAGGTGGGAGCTCCTTGCTCTGGAGGAAGCGTGAATGGCACAAGACTTCTACTCCTGGCTTTGACAACCTACTTCAAATAGGATAAACCACCAGGATTTATCCTGTGTAGCTGCTAGTTCCCCATCTTCTCCTGGTGGAAGGAAGGTCTGAGTAAGTGAATTCCCTGTACTTCTATCTTGCTGAAACCTGAGACCCTCTTCATGGATATACCACTAGGTCATTCAAGTACATCCAATATCTTTTTTGAGGGGAAGGGAGACAGAGATAGTGTTTCACACTGTGCAGAAACACTGCTAACTGTAGTCAAGCACCACAACGTGGATTTATTAGCAGGAGGACGAAAGACCTACATGGCAGGGGCTGTAACTGATAACCTTGTCTCCCATCCATTTGAATCCCCTCTCTGTACGCTCATCAGAGATTTAGCACTTCTCACCAGCCTTTTTGCAATCACAGTCATTTAGCAAACATGATAGTTCACACTTAAAGCCATGACAGGGGCATATGGGGCTTCCTACTTCCCAGATGCCGATGGATGAAATTGCTTTGGCTACAAGAGTCTGGTTCAAGTCTCGAGGCATTCTGCAGGTTTCAGTGAACTTCCTTCTGATTTATGCTCTGTATGGACAATTGGGCTTATTCTAAGTTAAACAAGCAGCAGAGTTCAAACAGATGAAAACATCTCCTTTTCAGTGGTGCTGAGCACTTGCAGCCTCCAAATTTAGAGCAATGGGAAGTTTGAAGATCAGCTCATCCCCAGCATTTAAATGGGCTTTTCAGGCAGGGTTAAATATTCTTTAAGAAGAAAAAGGTACAAGCGTGCCATTGGTGGCAGAAAAATTGAGCACAGAGGTGTCCAAAATGTTGTGAAAGAAAGAGCAATCTGGATCTGTTGCAAATCAGACTCGTGAAAGCCAGTGAACCACCCCTGGCCCATCATCTCCTATTAAACATGAACTTACTGGCCAAAATGGAGATCAGCTATCTGATGGTTTTCTCTGGGGTTTACTGGAAATGGTTCTTGGTATTGAAGAGACAATTTTGGGCAGAGCCCCAGAAGGAAGACCCACAAGCAAACGACAGAGCCCAAGTCTCTGCTCTGCTTGATCCTAACCAGAAATTTGAAGGGGCAGGTGAAGGAGGGGACCTGCTTTTCAGCGGACTAAGGGGGAAAGGCTTATTTTTGACCATACAAAATTTCAAATGTGCTCTAACTCTGGCCTCGTGATGAGCTAAAACGACCACCCAAGGTCTCCTGCAAAATGCAGCTGCTAGTCCTCACCCAGCCCAAGCTGTGGCCACGTGTCTCTCACCGTGTGCTGCATGGCCAGCGAGTGGGGCTGTAGATCAGCCTCAGGCCAATAATGTGTTTTCCTTCCTCGAACACCTGACTGTAGCATGGTCTCACCAACAGCTCGGCTGCATACTTTCTGGGGTGACATTAACCAAACAGATTAAAGTGTTTGCCTTTAATTTTACATTTTAGAAACAGCTGTTGAGCCACCTCAATGCCAGCAGTGCCTATTGCCAGCATTAGTGTCATTAGTAGTCATTGCAGCTGTAATAGCCCCATTATCTCCTGCTAAAAGGGTCGCTGATGGCTCAGGACAAAGCTTCAGGGAAGCAAAAACAGGTCGGATGAAATGAGATGGAAACTGCAAACTGTTACTTCTATCTTCCCTTGCATAAAGACCCATGGATGCTACGTAGAGGGAAATTAATGTGCACAACCAGCAAAAAATTTGGCTAGAGTGTCACCAAGGAGGTGGAGCTTGCACCAGTTCTTGTGTCACTTGGACATATAAATATGGGAAAGAGACCAGAGATATTACTACTGACCAAATAGTCTTCATCTCTCAGAGCAAACTTCTCTCCATCTCTTGCTGCCACTTCCTTGGGTAAGTCCTTTTAGCTTCTACCTGTTTTGCAGAGCTGTTTTCTTAAGTTGGTTTAGTGGATGGTGACAAGTGCTGGGCCAAGAAAATCAGGTGTCTTCAGCTCTTTGAGCACATTGTGCTGGGTTTGGGCCATCATCATAAACAACAGCCCCTTCTGATCTGACAGAGGGGGTTTTTCTTCTGAAGGTGTCTGCTGATCTTGTCTGTCCTGGGCATATATGCTACAGGGCTTGGTGGGATGGCTCTCCCAGTCTAGTCTGGCATTTTGGGAGATCAGGACTGATGTGAGCATGTGGATGGAAATCGACTTCTGGTTATAATCATTAGTCATTTACTTTGACTTGTAAAGCCCAGTGCAGAAAGGTCTTCTTACCTCTCGAGCTAAGGACATCTTTAGAAGGTCCATCTGCTACTTTGGTCTCATTTTCATGCCAAAGTTGCTGAAGGATTTAAGATGCTCAATGACAACCTGTTTCTCCCTCCTAGACCCCCTTTTGTCTCCTCTGCCTTTTAACCCTAGGCTTCACCCTGCTCACCATGGCTCTCTGGATCCGATCACTGCCTCTCCTGGCCCTTCTCGCTCTTTCCGGTCCTGGGACCAGCCACGCAGCTGCCAACCAGCACCTCTGCGGCTCCCACTTGGTGGAGGCTCTCTACCTGGTGTGTGGAGAGCGGGGTTTCTTCTATTACCCCAAAGCCCGGCGGGACATTGAGCAGCCTCTAGGTAAGTCAGGCTGATCCTGAGCACAGTCGTGTGCAATGCAAAGGGTAACAGCTGCCTATCTTTGACAAGGACACCAGGAATGTTCTTGGTGGGGAATGCCAGGAATACCTTTAACATACCAACAGCATATCATTGACAGTGAAAAGCTCTACAGGTTAAAAAGGCAGGTGGGGGGGGGGGGGCAGTGAAGTAGGATTTATGAGGCAAAAGGAATTGTGTTTGAAAGCTCCAACTTGGATATTTCTTATTACTAATGGAGACTGTGAATAGGTGCAGAAGAGACCCCTGCCAAATCCAAGCCATTTCAACTTCTTATTTCAAGATGGACCATTATTTACCCTCCCCTGGCTATGTTACATCTCTCCCACCATTTCTCTTCCCAGTGGTTTCATTTGTGTGATTCCTTCTCCTGAATATGTCACCATCCTGTGACATAGTCTTAGAGGCCTTTGGAAGGTGAAACAAGGTAATGTCATAGCAGAGGGTCTGCCATGATTCATTCTGAATGGACAGCTGGGCTGTTAGTTGCTCCTTTCTCTGATGATTTTTTTCTCAAGACCAGTACGAATGTATTGGAAGTTTTGTGAGCCAAATTCCCTAAATACCCTATGGAGAAGTTCATCAGGGCCAAACAGTTTGAAAATATCTGAGCACTTTCTATCTCTTTTTCCAGGACTTTTGCCTGAGCCACCATCTCTTTGTTACACAAGCTGGTTGTGTTTACAGTCTGCTCGCAGCTGGCTTGAAGGATGAAGACCAGTAAATCACAAAACATTGACTAGCTATTTCCTCTTCTACTTAAATGTTGGGCTAAATCTTTCCTAAATTTTCCTCCTGGCACATGAGCATAATGATTTCTTGTTACTCTTGTGCCTCGTTCATTGCATCACACTTCGGGGGCTTGGGGATTTTGCATCTTGTGCTGTACTTTCATATCGCCCTAGAAACCACATCTCATTCTCTCTTTCCAGGCATTTTCTTTTTGTTGTTAGGGGCTCTTTTCTTCCTACAGGAAAAAAACCCACAGTGGTTTATTTGCCACTTTCTGTATTTTCACTGGGCTGCAAAAACCTGAACAGTTCTGTCTGCAAGTTTTCTAGTTCCCACCAGCAAACGAGACATTCTGTGGAGTTTTGCCTGTGTCCAAATACCCCACTTCATCATTCCTTCTAAAAACTTGTCCCCAGCTGTGAACATGGACACACACAAATGCTTTTGCCATCGGCTCGAGGCTACACCCAGGCAGCCAATAGGAGCCAGCTGTTCAGGACCAGCTGGGAAATGCATCCAGCCCCAGGACTGGACGGTCCTTGCAATCCCACAGACTTCCCAGTTCTTTGCCCAGGCCCCCAGAAGAGTGGGTAACTGCCTGAGGGGGGCTGCAGTTTCAAGCAGCTCGTCTCTCTGGAGTAGACCAGCCCATTTTATCATCTTTCTTGCAAGCTGCTCACCCGAAGGAGGGTGCAAGGTTTCTCTTTGTCTCCACACACCTTCCTCAATAGAATCATAAGAGTGGTTTGGCTTGGAAGAGACCTTGAAGATCATCTACCTGCCATGGTCTGGGACACCTTTCACTAGACTAGGTTGCTCAAAGCTCTATCCAACCTGACCTTGGACACTTGCAGGGATGGGGCATCCACAGCTTCTCTGAGCAACTTGTTCTGGTGGTGAGACAGCAAAGCCCCTGTATCCCTTTGTCTCTCACACTGCTGTCATCCACTCAGCTTGGCTCCTTCTGAGCACCACATAACTATTTTGAGAGAGGAAACACAGAGCTTGAAGGGGCTACAGCTGATGCTGCATCATATCCCATGACTTTTTTGGTTTTTTTCCCTTGCAGTGAACGGTCCCTTGCACGGGGAGGTAGGAGAGCTGCCCTTCCAACAGGAAGAGTTTGAGAAAGTGAAGCGAGGGATCGTTGAGCAATGCTGCCACAACACGTGCTCCCTCTACCAACTGGAAAACTACTGCAACTAGTGGTGAGGCCAGTGACGGGGAGCCCGCGGGCCACGGGCAGGCACATGCACTTAATGCTACTGCACCTTCAAAGCAACTGAATAAATGTCGTGGATCTATTCAAAGGGCTGTGGCGGTTCATGTGTCCACAACTTGGGGAGAGGGCACTGATGTTTACATTAGGGTGTCATCATCTGCTCCAGTAAGGCAGTTTTAAAAGGTCCTGGAGTCACCCATCATTTCACGTTATCTTTCTGTCATCCAAATCAACTCCCAGTGAGGAAGGGAGGAAAGAAGGGAAGGAAGGAAGGGAGGTGGAGGGTTATGGAGCACTGGAGTGGGTATGCAGAACAAGTGGTGTCCCTGGTGCGTGGGGTACAAGGAGAAGGCAGAGAGGTTTGAAGGAGATTTCTCTTTCTAGGGAGACATTACAGGGGAGTTATCAGTGGCAAAGTCACGCTGATCAACTTCCTGCAGTTCACAGCCCAAATATAGCCAGGCAGCTGGGAGATCGAACTTCCTCAGCTGCGTAATGGAAACAGTTCAGATTAAGCAAAGAATTAAGTCACCTATTAATTGTAACCAAAAAAATAGTGGATGGCCGCCATGACCAATTTAGCAAGCATGTCCAGTTCCCCCTTCTGCTTGTGGGAGGCCCAGGCAGAGTCCCTGCTGTGGGACATGCTTGTCATTCACAAGTACTTGACGAGTCATGTGCAGAAAGCAGGCTTCATCCAAAAGGAGTTTTGAGTGTATTGTCCAAGAGCTCGGCATTTTAGGGCAGCATCCCTGCTCCTGTTGCTGCAAACCTCTTCCAAGAACATAGCCCCCAAAATAACCACTTTCTGGGAGGAAAAGCTGCCATGGAAATGCCAGCTGGCCAGGGTGGAAGAGAATGTGGGAAAGGGCTATGTCCCCTCTGCCAAGGGACTCCTACACCAGTGTAGTGGAAACCATGCAAGTGAGCAGAGGGGCTCTGCTGAGACAAGACCAAGACTTTCTAGTGCGTATCTGAGCTTTCCATCTGTACCTACCTGACAAAACTGTACAGCTGTGCTGATGGGAAAGGTTGGAAGTATGAATGCTGGAAGGGAAAGAGATGGTGTAGGAGGAGCCATGGTTGCCAGACTGTCAGCACTTCTCCAAGTGCTGCACAAGTGGTGATGGAAACAGATGGAAGAAGAAGGATATAGCCAGGTCTGTGGAGATACTTCTGACTTCTCTAGGAATGGGGCACATGGGTCAAGCCAAGGACAGGCACAGACTGGAATGATCTAGAGCCCTCATTTGTAGTATCAGAGTTGTATTTTGCACTACAGAGATAACCTACATGTGTTCAGCACCAAAAAGGACCAGAAGCCACTTGCAGAAAGGTCAAGCTTCTGCAACCAAGCATGGTGGTTCCTGCGTCCACCCCAGAGATGTTTATCTGCTGGCACTCCTGCCTTGGCAGCAATGCTGGGGTAAGAACAGCTCTTTGGAGATGCCCAGCTCATTTCCTGCCCTCTGCAATTACTTGAATTGCTGGGTTTTTTTGTTTGCTTTTTCTGAATGCTCAGTTAGGACTGATTGGGAAATTGGAAATGCCACCGTTTTTGCTGGAAAATGTTGATTCATCAAAATCAGCACTTCCCACAGGACTGGACTGGTTTTAGCAAGGCAAGATTCGAAGGGAGGCAGGAGGTTCAGGTGCCCTCTTTGCAGGCATCAGAGCAGGGATTTCATCATCTGCACCCAACTGCCCAATACCACATGCTAACCAACAGGTTCTGGGCTACTCCAGGGTGGACTTGTCTCCTGCTGCTGAAAAAGAGGTTTCAGCAAATGCAGCATGAAAACTGTTTTGAAATCTCAAGGTAGTGCAGAACCATTATCCTGGGCTTGGTTTGGTTTAATTATCAGCAGCAGCTGCTGGCCCAATCAACTGGGAGGGGCCACAGCCGGGATAAACAACCGAGCCAGCCAATGGGGTCTCTGATACCGCCCTGAGTCATCCCCTATATAAGGGGAGGGCTGGTCAAAGGTGAAGGCACCTGTTTTCAACTTGCTTCAGTGTGTCCAGAGGAGGGAATGTTGGTGTCTTGGACCCAGGTAGAGCCTTCCTGGCTTTTATCAATTGCTTTTTCTATAATTTCATCAGTGCTATCATTTGTGCTGTTGTTTTCTTCTCTCTTTGCAGTGTTTTATTAAACTGACCTTACCTCCACCCTTGGGGTCTCACTTTTTTTTCTTCCTCTTAATTCTCCTTCCCATCCTGGGGTGAGAGGAGCAGTGGGTCAGCATGGTGTTTAGCTGCCAGCAGAGGTTAAACCATGGCAACACTCCTCTCTTAGCCAGCTCAAGGTGCAGTTCAATATTTTCCCATCAGGTTTTGATGGTAGGTGAGCTGAGAGTATGGAAATATTGAGGGACTAGCTTGTGATTAACCAGGGCTGGAGCAGAAAAGAGAAGGATGAGGATCAGATAAGGGGCTATAATAGACGTTTCCTACAATTCACCTGCCTTTGTGCCTCTGGGGGAAAGGATTCAGCAGGTCCTTTGGTGGAGAAGGGAAGAGGAGAGTAGGGATGACCACCTAGGGTCAGGGAGAGACAGATGGACCCATATCTGCTCTGGGGACCTAAGGTTGTCTGAGGTCTCTGTAGAGCATATGCAACTGCTATTGCTCCCTTCATCCGCAAAGCAAGAGCTGTCCTGGAGGTGCAGGAGAAAATACTGCATCAGTTTAAAAGCTGTGGAAAACCTAAAATAAAAAAAGTTCTTATGAATGCACTTCACTTTCCAGAAGTGAAAATAATATAAAGGCCCAGCTCTTCACTTTTTAAAAGCTGCAGCAAAGTGAAGGCCCAAGGAGGACAAAAGTACTTTCCCCCCCTTTTTTTTTTTTGTGGGACTCCGGGGAAAGCAGCCCTATGCAGGAGCACATGGCTCCTTGGCTTGCAACTGTGATGGTGCTGACTCAGGGCCCCTGTGCTGTGGCACAGCACCCAGCCCCACCCAAACCTGAGGATGGGCAGCAGCCCAACATGCCCTTAATTGTGCCCCAGGATGGGGTTTCTTTACAAAGTCCCCCCTCAGACCTCTGTGCCATTGCCCAAGCCATTCTCTGCTCTCAGAGGTGCTTGGGAGATGCCACATGTTAAGAATTCCTGCAGGAGAAGTGACTCAAGGACTGGGAATGCCACATCCATTGACCTCCCTCTCTGCTTCTCCTGCCGGGCTTTTCATTGTGAACTCTGGGAAGCAAATGCATCCAGCCCCCTTGATTCTGACTCAGCAGTTGCTTTGAAGTCATTTTTGTGGTAGTGGTGGGGCATCATGCCCGGCTAAAATATCTTGGCTGTGCTGCTTTTGCAACAAACTTCCAAAGGTCTCATGCTAGCAGTGGAGGGCAATTTGAAGAGAATGCAAATAAAGGCTTTGGTTCATTCATGCTGCTTGAATAGAGAATTGAAAGCTGAGCCTCTGAGGGGATTGCAAGACAAATTCTTTGGGCCAACAAGTTGTTAACACTGTCTAGAGGAAAAAAAGACCAAAGTTGCTCATTTCCTGTGTGCGTGAACCCTTATCCCAAAGGGATCCTCTCTGGTCATGGGGAGTGATGTGCCCAGGAAGGAGAATGGAGGGGAGCTGCTGTGGGGCACCAACTTGTGGGGTCCTGGGTGACCGACTGTGTCCTTGAGGTGGCTGGATGGGCTGCATGGCTCCAGTTTATCTGGAGAGGAAGGGAAGGCTGCCACTTTCCTGGAGCTAATCTGACTGTATTATTTCCTTTTCCGGGAAGCCACAGATAGAAGAGCACTGTCTATTACCCTGGAAGTTCGGATTCACTTTATATAAGAAATAGCCAGACTATACCCTAGAGGTTTTTTAACCATCTTATCAGCTCTTTAGGAGATTTTAAACCTGCTTACAGTCTCTTTATCTGCAGTCTGATTCCTTAATGACTGACTTGCAGTGATGACTTGAGTTGGAAAGCATGCACTGAGCAGATTCAGTGGAAACACCCCAAATTCCCTCTGATTTAGACTGACCTCGCCAAAGTCACCTATTTTGAACAACAACAACAAAAAAAATAGCCCTTTTCCCTTCTCCTTTTACCCCGGCCAGGAAGAAAGCTTTAGGTCAGGCTATTAATTGATCTGGAAAGGCATTGCCAGAGCACTGTCTCTGGGTGAATTATTCCTGTGTGCTATGGGGAGGAAGAAGGCTGTTTTTTTCCAAGTGTGATGCCAGGCTGGCTCTTGCATCCCCCCCCAGTCCTGTTGGGCAGTGCAGGCAGAAGCAGACCTGGGACAATAATGGGAAGTGAAGCAAGTCTGTAGGAGCATACAAGGAAATGATCTGAGTCTCAATCCTTTCCATCTATCCCCAGCCAGCTTCAGGAGCAGCAGCAGGAGGTGGACAAACCATTTGGGCTCCTCCAGTCTCTTTTCTGTTGCTGAAAGAGCTGGCCAAAATATGAGGTTTTTTCCTGCCTGGTAAATGCCAGGATTTCCAGGATGTGCGTGGTTACTCACACTGAAATTTCACACAAAATGTTTTCAGATTTTTGGAGGAAAATGAGTAACAGAAATAAATTTGACTTCCAGGCTCTTGTCATTTGGGCTTTGTAATGTTGGTTTTTTGGGATGGGGATGTTTTACAGAGCTGCCAGCTTCTGAAATGTAACTTTTTGTCAGAAAATGATGCCGCTTCCTCTTTTCTAATCAGAAAATGGAAAATCAAATATAAATGATACCACCCACCCTCCACTGACTATAAATCATTCTGTGGAAGTTTAAATAGAAAAAAATCTACCCTTTTCTCTGCTTATCAGAAACCTCCTCCACTTTAGAAGCTGGGATCCAGCAGGGTCCTGGCTCTGCAGATGTGCTTCCTGGCAGATCTTGCCCACCTCAGTTTCCAGCTTTTCCTATCTGGTAGGGGAATGTTTGGGGGGGACTTTTAAAACTTATCCCCAGTAATGCTGTTGTGGCCTCTGGGCTTCCACTGATTTCAGGCTTGAGAGAAATCCCAGTGAAACAGCTTGAGACTTGACACACCCCAAGAAGTGAAAGCACGCCCAGGGAGCAAATGGCAATGTGCTCCTCTCCTGCCTCTGCAACTGCCTTTTCAGTCACTTTTTAAATGTCTGCAACCTAAAACTGGCCACGTTTCCACCTTGTCCTGAAATAATGAATTTCAACCCCCAATGAGGAAAAATAAAATGACCCATCAAATTCTGGTGAAATGCAGGCAGGTTTTTTTGGTACTAGTCCCAGAGTAGGTGTTACGAGGCAGGTGTCCCTGTGCACCCCTGTGTGTTTTGTCTGACTGAAGAGTGGGTGCTTCTTGGTGGGGAGGGCATGAGGTCCCTCTGGCTTATGCAGCTGGGATAGGGAAGGGGTGCCCAGCTTATGCCAAGGAGGTATGAGGACCACCAAAGGCTGAATCCCCTCTTGGTAAGTGCTCCTCCTGCAAGATCACTGACCTCATCCTGGGGACACTGAGTGGTACTAAGCACTGATGTCATGCCTGATTTTCCTTCATAGTTTTGACTAAAGAGCCCCAATGTCATTCTCAAGATGCTTACCCTTAATCTTCACCCTGTGGAGCTGTTGCTTCGACTTCCTTGTTTCACTGCTCATCCCATTTAAGAGCATAGGTCTGGGAGTGACTTTCAAGCCATTTGCCTTGGCCCTTGATAACCTCACATCTCTGTGCCGCCTTCATCTCCAAAAAGGCTTTTTACATCCTGATTTCTTCCTGTAGTCTGTGCTGCACACACAGCTAGTTTCTGGAACCTTTCTTGAGGAATTCATCCCCTCCTGTTGGGCTTCACAGTCCTCACAACCTGGAAAAGATCCTGAGGTTTCACATAATCTCTTCAGAGAAAAGCAATTACATGTGGCTCTGTCACTGAAATAGGGCACCACAAAAACACTGGGAATCTGTTAAAGCCAGATTCCTGTGACAGTTTTCCTTTCTCCTGCAGTCCCAGCTGCTGCCAGGGGATGGAGCGCAGGGCAGCCCACAGCTGGTTCCACCAGCCTTGTCCAGGGCAGGGTGGCATGGACACCAGGGACCTCCAGAATGGGGTGGGGGAGAAGACTAATAAATATCGACTGTGCAAGGTGCTGGAGAAAAACTCACTGGGGAGGTGATGCTGGAGTAAGACTTTGCACTAAGGCCATGGGACCAACAGGGCTTGGGTGGCAAGGAGATGTCTGCAGCAATGTGAGCAAATTGCCCATCAACGCATGGGCAGCTCCCAGTGTTGATGCCCAGCCCTGGCTGACATGGCCACTGACCTGGAGTGAAGACCAGGTGAGTTGCTGCTGCTCATTCTCTGGTCTTTGTTTAAAGGTGATATTTCTCTGAGGAGGATTTTTGGTTGCTTTTTTGAACCTCCAGGCTCTGGGACCACTAGCCTGGCTCTCACACCCTGGGGCACCCTCACGACTGGTTTGCTTGCCACCCTGCAGAACACCTCTCTGCCGTATGCACTGGGGCAACTTGTACCTATGGAGGGGTTTGGGTCAGATAGGTGTGTGTTTTAGAGTCAGAAGTTCACTTTTGAGCAGATCTAGGTTTAAGTCTGCAGTAACCTCCTGGCACAAAGAGCCTGTGCTGACCAGCAAATCCCTAGACTCTTCTTCCTGTCCCTGGCACTGAAAGACTGCCAGAGTAGAGATCTATATCCTGGATGAATAGGAATGCTTCAAACAAAGCTGGGACCTCTCCTCACCCAGCATCACCACTGGGTTGGTGCTCAAATCTTCACTCCTGTCTGGCTAGCAAGGCATTTCATGGCATCACGGTCCTCCTCCTTGGCCATGACACAGCTTTGACCAGCTATTCTGCTGTTACCCTAGACGGCTGCTTTTCTCGGCAAGCATGAGGCCGTAACGAGGGGTTATGAGCTGATGATGAAGCCAGCAGAGGGAGCACGCAGAGCTTCAGCCTCGGGACCGCTTAAGAACTGCCGGGAAAATGTGTTAAACCATGACCGGAGTGATAAGGAGCTGAAACAAAGGCTCACCCGGGCTCAGCCACCAGCCTGGTGACGCTCTGCTGTGAGAGGATGGGGGAATGGATCTGCCATGAACCCCTCCGGAGACCTCAGGTACTGGGTGAGTCAGAGATGAGGATCCCCAGTGAGGGGCAAGTTCGAGCCTCTTAGACTTGGGTCATTTTGTAGCACCTGATCCAAGCTGTCAGGTGACATTCCCCGGTTCTGGCTTTGGGCTCTTGCAACTGCTTTTCATCTGAAGTTGTTGCTGCAGCTCAATTAGTAAGGAATCTCTCCTATACCTTTTTGTTTACAAGGCAGTTTGTGCCCCCATCCCAACACCATCTCAGTGCTGGAACCAGGAGGGACTCGGTGGACAGAGAGCTGTGGGAAGCTTGGGCTTCACTCTGCTCACCGACAGAGATTCGTTTGAATTTAGGCCAAAGAGAGCAACGTGCAGTTAATTTGTATTACTTGAGTGAGTTAAAGACTTAACGTCTGGCAGTATCTGTAACAGCCTCTTGTTTTAGGAAAGGGGTTTAAATTATCCTCCCTGAAATGCCTCGGTGGTGGTGGGACCTTTCCACTCACATACAATAATAGAAATATAATTAGTAACCCAGATGCACATTGGGAAAGACTTGTGCCTGGTCCCCTCCTTACTGTGTGGATCCCTCAGGTTTTCAAGCGAAAGCTCTTCAAGCACCAATGGGCAATTTTGCAACTTGTCTCTGAGCAGATCAGTAACTAGAAAGAGACAAGTAACAAAGTCAGGTGTCTCTGGGATTGAGTTAGGACAAGCCCGCGAGGGGATCCTGATGTGGATGAGATAAATACGTCATTAAATCACTTGCAGAGTGGGGAAAGCAGAGCCCTGAGTGTTAGGAAGATGATGGATATGTTGAGCACAACCACAGGATGATTAACACCCCTTGTGAAGCCTATTGCAAGCCTGATAAAAGACAATGGGCCACATTTCCACCACTAAATACATCAGTGATGAAAGGGAGCTAAGGCAAGGAGCAGGAATGACTTGACCTGCTAGAAACCTGCTTTTCTGCTGGAGACCAAAGAAGCTTGCTCTGCTTATGTGAAAAAAAGTTTAGAGAGAATTTGTTGAAACTGAAACAGTGGGTATGAGAAGAGTCCCCCGTGGTGCATAGCAGCCAAACACCTTATGAGAGTTGATGTCTGGAAGGTGAAGTTAAGCCCATCTGGACTGGAGGGGTATTTGGTGGGACTCAGGGGGACAGTTGAGCTGCTGACACTAAAGATTTGCATCTCTTGAATCAATGGAAGATGAAGCTTGTTCTGTGGGACCTGGTTGCTCACCCCAGTGTCAGGTACTTGCCCTGGGAGCAGCTGGATGTTATTGTTTGGCCACTGCATGTAGAAAATCCCTGTCTCTCTATGCAAAACCTGTGTTTGAGGTTTCCCATATGCCTGATGCTCTTGCTGATGCCTCAGACCCATTGCACCTCTTTCTGCTTCATCCCCTGAGAAGGTGGTGGTGGTGGCAGTGAGTATTTACACCCTAAAAAGAGGGGGTGCGGGAGCCATTGGGGAGTGATGATATTGCTGTGAGGGGCTCCTGTGAAGGTCAAAGCAATACATGAATGAGGGCAGAGCCACAGGCAGGGAAGATCTCTGCTGGAAGACAACCTAGCCCATGCCCCTCAGAGCTGAGATGTGACGGTGAACCCTGCCACCAGCCCAGGCAGCCTGCTGATGTTACTGTTCCCTTCCCAAAGCCAGGATCAAATGAGGAGAATAAATCTTCAGGAAGGAAAAGTTCCTTCCTCCTTGAACTTGATCTCCATTTAATCTCCCTCCTGGGTGGGAGGAATCTCATGCAGCTCAGTAGCAGAAGACACTCTGCCTCAATGACTGTGTCATGTGCTGTTTGATGGTCCCCGATTTTTGGGTGGTGACACCTTGACCCAAACCAGCCCAGTGTTTCTAGTCTGTAGTGACTCAAAGTGAAATTTGAGAGGAAAGACAGCATTTGCTTGTGATATGGGTGACTCCTTTAAAACCTGAGCATAATATTCTCTGCCTGTGCTGATACAAAGGGAATTTTTTGACAACACCCGATGCCCAGCACAGAAGCAGGAGAAGGCTTCATCTCCCAGGGAGGTGGGAGCTCTGGGGCAATGCCGTTCCCCTTGGCTACCACACTGTGCCTCTGTAACAAAACCTGTGCTGCAAACCATTTTATCTGGCTATCTCCGATCACCAAAGTGCATATCAGGCTTGCAGGCTTTGCTTTCTCTCCCTGACAAAGTCACAAACCATGGCACGGTGGCTGCAGAGTCCAGCAACAGCCCCTGGGAGGAAGCCTCAGGGGGAAGTGGTTGTCTATCAGAGAGCCCCAGAGCAGCTCGTATCAGGCTGTGGTTGGCAGGCAGGATCCCCACAGCCTTCGCAGTGGCAAAAGGCAGGTGAGGAAGTAGCTGATGTTTGGATAAATGTGTGGCAGCCGTGCCTTCCCAGCCAGGCACTGAACGCTGAAGCCAGCTGGAGCACAGCCAGGTTAAACTGAGCGAAGTGCTCACACCCCACAGCCTGTTGTGTCTGGTATAAGTGGCTCTCGCAGCCTTGTGGTTGCATCTTCCACGTCCCACCCCAGCTGTGGGAGACCCTGTGCCTGGCGCAGCTGGGTTTGGGATGCAGGGATGCTGTTGCCTTCAAGGGAGCTCCATCCTCTCTCTGGGTTTAAGAGCTCTCAGTGCTTTTGCCTCTATCAGATAGTATATTAAAAACATCACAGGATGAATCCTGGTGCTGGAAACTGGTGGGCAGAAAGAGGGAGATCACAGGGGCAGGCTCCAAGCATGGTGGAAATCACTTGCTCTGCCCCAGCCTTGTGCAAATCATGCAGTCTGCTTGTGAACAACCACCATTCCCAGGCTCTCACCTCCCCATGAAGTCATCAGTCCCCACTCATCAGCGAGACCCTCCAGGCTGCCCAGTAAAGTAACAAGCTGCCCAGGGCAGGGGTAGAGTCCCCATCAGTGGAGGGGTTTCAAAGCCATGGAGATGTGGTGCTGAGGGACATGGTTTAGTGGTGTCCTGGCAGTGATGGGTTAACAGTTGGACTCAGGGTCTTTTTCAACCAAAATGATGCTATGATTCCAAAGCAACTAGTGAAACTCAAGGGTGGATTTCTCATTTTATTGTGGGGATCTGGGGCTGTTTTCACTGCCAAGACCAGAGCCTAGCTCCGGTCATTGCTATCCTGTCAGAATCATGCCCAGAAAAGTATGTTTAATTTATAAGCCAAGTGCCAACATCCCAAGCTGGTTGTTTAGACTAAATTAAAGCCTTTCAGAAAAAAAATTCAGTCTGACTCCAATTCCACCCCCCTTCCCCAGGAGATTCCTCCCTATCTGGTTGCATCCCGAAGGTGGGAGCAAAGGCTTCACAGTGAGTCATCTTTTACTTTGTATACCCCAACAGTGCTATTACTGCTTTCATGTGGGTCTCCAGGAACGGCGAGGGTGGCAGTGGGTGGGAGAAAGCGGCCCTGAAACAGACAGGCATCAACTGCCAGAGGGGTTTTACACCCCAATTGCATTTCTGGGGGGGGGACACGGGGGACGGGCCCAGTGAGGCATCCCCAGAAATATTGCCCTCCCCAAGACAGCTCTGGCTTGGGGCAGGACCTGCTGCCCTACATGAGTGGGGTCTCCACAAGGGATTGGGATGGGAGCTCTCGAAACACCCCAGTGACTAAGGCAAATATGGGATGACGTACTTGTAAGTTAATTAGAGAGTGAGGGCAGTACTGAGCCTTCCCAAATGAGCCTGAAGCCCCTGGGCTGACTCACTGGAAACAGCAAGATTCACCCAGAAAGTGGTACCAAAGCAGCCAGTAAGAAACAGTGCTTGCAGGAACTCATCATCTCTGATGACAGGAGCCCTGGAGTGGGACCCAGCAGGTCTGGCCTGGAATCATTCCCCAGCTCTGACACTAAGTTTCATGGAGGGAAAGCAACTGTCCTCCAAAAGTCCCTTTTAGGGGATGTCTGACTAGAATCCATTGCTAGATTTTTCTCTCTCCTTATATTGCAGAGACAAAGGAATTCATTCTATCTCTGGAAAACATCTTTTTCTTTTTTTTTTTTCCCCTTTGGATTAGGTTAGTGGAGAAGAGGTTGTTCCAGTCTGGCACCTCTTGTGGTTACTGTGCTTGTTTTGACTAAAAAACACCCGTGTGATCTGTACATATTTGAAATGTTTGCTTTTAATGCCAAAAATTCTAAACAAAATTTAGGCAACTTACTTCCAGACAAAAAAAAAAAAAAAAAAAAAAGAGTCAAATATTCTTCTTCATGAAAATCTACCTGGTGTACTGAGGTGGCTCAGCAAGAGACCCACCTGGGAAAGTAAAGGGAGAGTGTTGGGTAGATCTCAACCAGGGACGGATGCAATTTCCATTGCTGTAATTACACGTGCTAATCATTAGTTACGTCCAGGTATTCGCATAGCTACAATGGCTCACCACAGCTACTGCTCATAACTGGGGATGCCCTAAACTAGGGCCTGATGAATTTGAGAGTGTTATTTCCAGTAATTTTTGTGCTATCTCACCAAACATTTGTGCTTGCAGGTGTTTTAACTACTCTCTGGTTGCTGTGGTGTGAGCAGCACACCCTTGCACTCAGCTCTAAAGGCAGAAGGTCCTTTGCAGGGTGAGGGAGAGTTGTGCACTGCACACAAGCAATGTCCCAGGCATGGAGAAGCCACCTTCAGCTCATCAAGGCATTAACAGGTTGTCGTAGGGGTCGCATCCCACAAGTTTCACCGGGGGCAAATGCACTGTGAGTTAGAAGCCCAGTGCCACAGGAGGTGGCTACCAGTACATGTATCAATGTATGGATTATGCAGGGGAAGGTTCGTGGGGGGTCTCCCTTGGCCATAGCGATATCTTGCATTACACTTTTCTTTAAACTGTGGGGAAGTTGGATTAGGTGAGGAATTCCACAATTTCTTAGCTTTTCAAATAACATGTCTGAGATATCACCCTGGCTGACTCGCGCTCCCACCTGCCTTGGGAATTTGGTTAACCCTTTGCCTCTTAGCTTCGGGGCTCGCACCGGGGCTTTGTGGAAGGCCTTTTTGGAGCTTGTTATCTTTGGCCAATGAAGAGATGGGGACTCAGAAACAGGGGGTAGCATCTGAATCACCTGCCATTTGGCTCTACCTACTTAGCCAAACACTCTCTTCCCCCTCAGCACAAAAATACATGTGCGCGCGCACACACGCCTGCACGCGCCACACAAGCGTACCACCTGCTGCTCTGAAGGGATGCATGCATTTTTTTGGGGAGGGTGGGGGTTACCTTCCCAGTAATGAGTAATTAACTTAGCAGTCCCAAGGGTCCTGCCCCGTGAGGTGCCTTGCTCCAAGAGCACTGGGATTTCTACAAAATCCTTGCCTCTCCCACCAGTGCCTTTCTGGAGCACAACCAGCACCATAAAAAAGCCCCATCAGACAGGATTGCATTATACCTATTTGCCCTGCCACACTACTCGGAGTTGCCAACCCCATCCATGCACCTGTCCTTGAAAGTTAAACAGCCCCAATGACCAACAGGAGACAGTAGAGAGGAGGCTTTCAGCGGTGTGCAGTCCCAGGTGCAGCCATGCACAGGTAGCCTAAAGCCAAACCCTTGCCCTTTCCTCTGTCCTTCCACCCGCTGTTCCCATGTGAGAGACCCTGGAACCCTCCTGGCAGGACAAGCTGCTGACATACCCAAGCCCACCCTGGCTGGGACCTAGTTCAGGGCACGATCCCTGGCTGTGCCACACTATTGCCACATGCAGTGGGTTGCTCAGTGTGGAGTATAAACATCTCTAGAGAAGTGCACTTAGTGTAAGTTGCTTTGCCAATCACTGTTGCTTCCCCTCCTTCACTAGGATGATGAGAGAGGGATTTGTTTAAGCAAGAAAACAAGTTGTCCACACCTCCTACCTCCCCATGGGCATCCATCACCCACAGCGAAGGCAGTGTGGTCTGGAGGGTATGCTGGCAGCACAGGTGGGCACAGGGTGTCCCTGTGTCACCTGCTTCAGGAACAGGGATGAGTGGAAGGTGCAAGAAGTGGGGACTAAGAAATGTACACCCACTGCCAGTTTTAAGTATCAAAAGTCCCAGACCCTAAGGGAATGAAGCAAGAAGGACAGATTTATTCCTGCCCAGAGCTGATGGAGATGCAAACCAAAGGGAAATTAAGTGACTTGCCCAAGGTGACGTGCAGTGGCAGTGGCAGAGGACGGCTGTACTTGGGGCACAGAAGCCCTATGTGAACCTCATGTTACACCTTGTCGCCACGTCCACAACTGTCTGCCCATGGGACTCCAGCCCCACATCCTCCTCTAGGGTCTTCACTTTTCAGCTCAGACCCAAGGGCACCAGTGTCTGGGTCTCACGTCCCATTTATCCTGCCCCAAAAGCCCCTGTCCTGAAGGAGTGGTGGGGTGGCCCCCACCAGGGCTGGCAATCAGAGGTGGAGAAAGGTGTCCCTGATAAGGGGTGAAGCCCTGGCCTGGGGGGTGATGGTGCCACCCAACCTTTTCTGCCTGAAGACAATGAGAGCTGCAAACAAAGACCCACACTGAAGCATAGCAGCAATGCAAAAAAAAAAAAAAAAAAGAAAAAAGAAGAGAAGGAAAAAAAAAAAAAAAAAAAAAAAAAAACCCAAAAACCAAGGAAAAAACGCCCGAAAAAAACAA